>JBANCY010000480.1:0-31264 GCA_037040045.1 Phorticella flavipennis | reverse complement strand
TATATATATATATATATATATGTATATATATACAACTACAACTGTATTTGGGGGCAACAAGTGAAAATCCATTTGTTAGAGGAAATCGTGCAAAAAGCTTAAATACAAAGCTTAAACATAAGTAGCAAGGCGCACACATACCCATCACACACACACACCCATCACACACACAGCTGACCCGGCAGTCAACCGCACACACACACCCACATACCCCTCCTCTCTCTGTGCACACCCATGTCTAGGGTATTTGGTTATGCATATGTGTAACAGGGACTTAGGCCCGGCAAAGCTAAATGAAGCTGCCTTCGTTTTGCCTTCTTTATACCCTGTGAAAAGTGAATTGCATGCAAAAACATGGTCATGCATAGCTAAAGAGTGCACATAATCCTGTAAAACTATCTGCAATAATGCCCAGGCTTAGTGGGCAAACCAAGGCAATGTGTTTCTCTTGCATCATACACCAGTGTCATAGAAAATATGACGTATATGATATATTTGTGGTCATAGACAATATGATTAGTTAAAAGTTTTGTCATACAAATTTGATATGAAATATTGAGAACACATTGTATCATATGACAGCTATTATGACAGAAAATATGGCGGATATGATATATTTGTGGTCATAGACAATATCAAGAGTTACAAGTTTTGTCATACAAGTATAATATTAAATTTTGAGAACATATCATATCATATGACTGCTATTCTGTCATAGCAAACATGCCTTAAATGACAAATTTTCTGTCATAAACAGTATGATCATGATTTGCTATATAAATATGATAGTAATTGCAATGTTTTTTTTCTCTGAAATCATGTCACAATTATTGTGTCATATCAAATATGTCATATATTACACGGACAACATGATGAACTACAAGTTTTGTCACACAAATCTGATATTAAATGTACTATTCTCTCACATCATATGACAGCACGTGTGTCATAGAAAATATGGCGTATTGATGATTGTCATACAAGTATGATAGCAAATATGACAAAGACAAATTTGCCGTTTTGTGTCCTGAAATTCTATGATAACATTTGATAAGTATTGTATGACATTATTATTTTATGACCATAACAACCCTTTCGGGTCAAAACCTGAAGCCCTATTTTCCTCTATTTCTGCTTCCATCACTGAAGAACTTTTTTTACTTGGGTGAATTTCAAATCCTACTCCACAACCTAGTTTTTCTAGGAGGGTCGTGCCTAAAGGCATGAGCGGGACTCGAACCTCGCATCTCTTGTTTGGCGGGACAGTGCGCTATCCACTGGACCACCGAGGGCCCTTTAAATTTATATGCAGAATATATAAAATCAAGTGTCATAGAAATGAGCAAATATGGCAAATAGCTGTCATTGAAAATTTATGAATTTAAATAATGACAAGCTTTAATATACTTTGATCTTATATACTGGAAAATGTATCTAATGATATGTGTCATATCATATAATGTAATATATTCTAAGAAAGTGGATAAGCGGACCATTTTAGATTAGAGACTCTAACTATATATCGCTTTACAAAATATGACAAGCTTTGTGAGACAAGAAATGAAAATATATATGAGAAATGTAATATGGCAAATATTATTTAGCAATAAAATTTATATGACAAGCTTGTGCCAGATTTTACAGAGCTATTAACAACTTATCATCATCATATAATAGAAACCACAACCTATACCTATTTATATTGTAATTCTGAGTAAATATGACAGTAATATTTGTATTATATGACTACTTTTTTGCCAGATAAGATAGTGAAAACGTCGTTGAATAGTGTATTATATCATATGAAGTTTATTATCGACAGAAATTGCAAATTTTGCAAATCAAATGACATAGCTTATGATAAGTAGATTATCGTCATATTAAAAAATAGAAAAAACCGTGGGCCATAGAAAATCTCTATGAATTTTATGCCATAGACAATTTTCTAACACATATGTCGTCTGGCCGACAACTTTGCTTGGAAGCAAATATAATGATATCACTAACATATCACATATGGTATATGGCATAACATAATCATATTATAGGTTATATGATTGATTCTGTATGGCAATATATGACATAGTCTTCGACATGGAAAATGACGCCACATGTTGTGCATCTATGAGAATAATATTGTTACAGATCTCGAGTTAATATGAGAGTATACTTACCATACGTCCGATGAAAATATGATGATAAGTAGATAATGTTAATGGCATATATGACAGGCAATGGGCCATAGATTTTCCATGGCATTAGTTAAATGATCATCTTTGATCTTCTTCTGAAAGTCGAAATAACAGGGTAACTGCTCGTCGACTACACTCTGGTGGAGAGGCATTACCTGTTTTGTTGATGTTTTGTTTTTGTGTTTGTTGTTGTTGTTTCACGTCTTACCTTTTAACGTGTTTTCACCGTTCGTTTCTTCTTTATGGCAGCCTTCGCATAAAATGAGCAGCCCCTCCTGCGCCTCCTCCCCCTCTGCATGTGTGTGTCTCCGCCTCCACCGGTGTGTGTGTGTGCGTATTACGACCCGCATCCCTTGGGTAAATTTTTCGTATTTAAAATATATGACCAAGAAATTTTCAAACATTATTTTTAAATTTTTATATACGCAAAAAAGAAAGAGGAAGAAAGCAACAGAAGTTGTTGTTGTTGCTCTTAGTGTACCCTGATTCCAATTGAAAATTGTAACGAAGGGTATATTAAGTTTGTGCAAATGTAGGTAACAGGCAGACGGAGGCGTGCCACACCCCATAAAGTATATATAGATTCTTGATCAGTCTGTCCGTTTGAACGCGCCAATCTTAAAGACTACAAGAACTAGAGGGTTCAAACTTCCCATGAAGAGCCGTATATACAATACACAGATCAAGTTCTAAGATTTCTATGATGCAACACACCCTTCGCCCGATAATCGGTAGATTCGTTTTTTGATAAAATGGCCATAACTTTGGCATTTATAGAGCTATCAACACCAAATTCGGTATGCAGGATCATAATTATAAACTGCAGAATGGAGATTCCCAAAATTTTGCTACACCTCTCCATTTTCCCGGAAAGTGACGAAATATGTATAACAGCGACAAATTTTAAGCAAGAGTCATGAAATTCGGTATGTAGGTGCCAATCGATGCCATGCAGAAAGTGGCATCCAAAATATTTTCCATCCTAATTTGGTCCCCCTAAATCAAATATGTGCTTATATTTTCTGCAATTCTTATCATTATGATTCAATATATATTTTACGTATTCATGACAATGTCATCAACCATTCCTAAAAATTTCAGAACGATCGGATCATAATCAACGAAGTTATAAGACTCAGAATTGGCCGAAAACGGGCCAAAATGGCAAAAGGTGAAAAATGCATTATGCCATCTGTCGGCTAAAAGTTTATAACTAGAAGCACGAAATTCATTCGCGATGCTGCCTGCATTAACCTGCTGGGATCAGGGTATCTCGTAGTCGGGCTCACTCGACTAGAGCTTTCTTACTTGTTTTTACTTGGATAAACAAAAATAAAACGGATTGGCAAACAAAGACCTCAAAAGGGGCGGCAATAGTTGGAGGCACAGTGGGCGGGGCCGGGGGCCGGGGGCATGGTCACAAAGTGCAATTGCACAACACTGGCGCGGATTAGATGCCAAGTCAAGGCCAATAAATGCGAGTGGCGCTCGTAAAGTTCATGAGAGTGCATAAAGATTGGCGATAGGTTGACAAAGAGCCATCAAATGGGGGCTTAAAATTGATGATGATGATGAGGGCCATTGAGTGCCGAAAGGCTTTTTAGGAGACACCGCATAAAAGCGGATAAAATGTTAATTAACATTCAGGTGTTTGGCAGGGAAACTGTATAAATTATAGGTAAAAATTTTGACTGAAGATTGGGAGCCTCGGTGGACCAGTGGATATCGCACTGTCCCGCCGAACAAGAGGTCGTGGGTTCGAATCCCACTCGTGACCCTGCTAGAAAAACTAGGTTGCGGCGTAGGATTTGAAATCCACCCGTGTAAAAAAAGAATCTTCAGAGAAGGAAGCTGAAATTAAGACAAATAGTGATTCAGGCTGTGATCCGACAGGGTTACTGTGACCATATAATATTAACAACAAATAGATAAGAAAATAATGGGTTTACGATTAGAAGTTTCAACATTCAACAAAATGTCGTGGGCTCGCACCGCCAACTCATGTCAAATGCCTGATCCTGAGTTATCTTCAAAAGTTCCGTATATATAAGAACCCAAAGACTTAATAAAAAAAATTTTCAAATGCCTTGCCCCAACGTTGAATCGAACCTTTAACACTCAAACAAGTATACGACAGTTCCGTTGGGTTCCGACCTACGACAATTACTATAAACTAAGCGATGATTCTGAACGATGCCTAACTTCCATGTTTATGATCTCATTCTACTGAATTTGGTTGAAATTATAGGTAACATCGAAACTTAAGAGTGCTTAATGTTATAGCTAAAAAAAACATTCTAAAACTGCACTAATCCTACACTTAGTTGCATGAAAACTATATAATATTGCGGTTCGATCCTTTCAAAATTTGATAAGGCAATAGATTGTAAAGAATTTTAGGTGAATGTAAAATTTCAATCCAAAAGCTTTAAAAACATGGGATATATGGACAAATCCTTTATTTAAATTTACGGCAGCTATATGATATAGTGGTCCGATTCTTTTGAAATTCAGTGTAGATACTGAAATATATAAAGACTGTGTGAAACTTTTATGATATAGTTGGAAAAACAGAGGAAATTTGGACAAAAACTAATTTTAGTTATATAGCCGACAATTGATATAATATTTTGGTCTGATCATTATTAAATTTAATGGAATAATAGATCACACAGGATATTAAGTGTTTGTAAATTCCTCAGTCAATAGCTTGAAAAGGACAGAAAATATGGGCAAAGTCGACTTTTAGGTACTTGCTATATGACTTGATGGTCCTGTCATTTTGAAATTTTGTGGACTTATAAATAAAAACTCACAGACTAGTTGGACAAACAAACGGGTGGATAGATAGAAAAACATGTTCCAAAGACCATTCGGAAGATTACCTTTGAGGTAGGTTACAAGCTACTACTATACTATTTTCCTCGAAACATTAATAAAAAGTTTCGATGCAAATAAATCTTTTCAATGACAACAGTCATAAAAACCCCATTAAAATTAGTAGTATTATTTATAGGGGTTGGACTCTCATTATATCAGGTTGGTAACAGACCCGCACAACCCCTAATTGAAACATAAACAATGGCCATAAAAGCATTAAACCCATTAAAACATGAAAACTCCAATTCAATTACCAAGTCCACGTTTATCGTATAAAAAAATCATATATCATAATTGGGTCTCATTAGGCCAATCCGAAACTGTACATGAACATAGATAAGAATCTCAGCGAGCACGTTTGGCTCCAGTTTCATAGATAAGCATTAAAATTTGCTACTGCTAATGGCCGCTAAAACCGATCGTAAATAGTGTCATATCAGATAACTGGGTATAACCTGATAGTGATGACTAGTCAAAAATAATGTTTTTCTTTTTAATAATATATAATTTATAAATAGTTTGATCAGTCGTCCAATGTGCAAGAGCCCCACAAAGAAGAATGTGGACTTATCAGTCGCTCCGTGCATGTGGCTAACGCTACGTTCCATGTTCCATTCAAAATTCCGAAGCAAAATATTGGATAAAGTTCAAAGAACCAATTTAAGACAATAGAATGATGGGTAGTTGGTTGAGCACTGTGGGTGTTATATGGCGTTAAAGTGCTTAAATATAGGCAGACGGCTGGTGGGAAAATATGGAGACTGTGAGCTCGACTATGAGATATTCTTTATGTTGAGCATAATCTATGAGAACCTACTTGTAATACGGATCGTATATCTCCAATAGTTTGGCCAGCCAGTAATATCATCCATTTTTCATATTTTGCCATTTTGACTCATTTTCGACAACTTCCACATCACAAGACTTCTTTGTTTATGACCCGATCGTAGTGAAATTTCAGGGATTACTTTAAGACATTGTCATAAATATATAATACTAAAACCAAAACATTAAAATAAGAATTGTAGAATTTACGGTCACTTTTTTAATATTCGGTAGATAATATTTGAATAAAAAAACATGTTGTACGCCACTTTCTGTAGAGGGTATACCTATGTACATACAAAATTTCATGACTCTAGGATAAAAATTGTGGCTAATTTAGACATTTAGTCACTTTCTAAGGTTATGCAAACTGGTCAAAACTGATCAAAAATGTTAGATACAACCAAATTTTGGATAAAAACATTTTATTCACTTTTTCAGACAAATATTCCACTGTGCAATGGTCAGCGGTCAAACCAAACGCGCCATCAGGCTGTTCCAGCTATTCTGACTGCTCGATAATGATAAGATTAGCCGATTTTAGCGGTTTGGCTACTATAAAAGTACCGCAAGTTGGCGTCATGTGCCACAGTTGGATTCTTCTCTCGCCTGAAGCCAGGCAACGGCAACGGCAGCTTCCGTGGGATTTCATCTCAGGCTAAAATGGCCCACTGTGCTCTAATCTCAACCAAGTCCCGACTTCATCTCACTCAGCTGCATTTGTTGTTGCTTCTGGCCGGCGTTTGTCTGACTCATCAGGTGGGTTTTCACCAAGTTCAAGTTTCGATTTCCAACTTCGATAAGAAATGTTTTCATCAATTGTTGAAATTTTTGTTGCTAATCGCTAAACGCCTGAAAATCAAGCTAAAATAGTTTATATAGCGTGTGATTTTTGTAATCTTTTTGAAGAAGTTATGATCAGATATATGACATGGGACATCAGTGATAGTTATAGATATTCTTCATCAGGATTGGGAAAAAACTTCCATTACAATATTGAAACTTTAGTTTTTATTATCTTATCTTATCGCTAAAAGCCTAAAAATCAAAGTAAACATAATTTATATGGTACTCGTATCTATGGAATAGGACATCATATTTCAGGCAACAAATATGACCACAACTAGACATAGAAAATCAAAGAATATTGTCTAATCAGATCTGGTAAAAACATTCAATACGATTTTGAAAGTTCAGGTTTTGATATTACCCTAAATATCATTGATCATTATATGACATATGTTGGATTAAAGTTTATGTATGGCAATACCTAACGATATAAAATGTTATAAACGATATATAGTGTATCATATATTTCCCGAAAGAATTTGAGTCGCAACATATATATATCTACATTTCTATATCCAAATCTTTATTTTCAAATCTTCCCTTCCCAGGCTGCCATTGGCAATACCCGTAATGACTCCGAGAATTTTTATACTGCCGGCGTCGTAGAATTCCGACGTTCGGATAATATAAGCGACAATCTGTCGGGTTATTTGGCGATTATAAATTCGGCGAATGCCAGTGATACGGAAATCATAGTCTTCCCCGAATCGACGCTGAATAACGTCAGCACAGCCACCTTTGTACCAGCGCCGGAGCAAGAGATAATACCCTGTCTGGCCGATCCGGAGGCAAGCTATTATGGCGATTTCCTGGTAGCGCTCTCCTGTGCAGCGCGCACCGTTCGGAAATATATACTGATCAATCTGACGGAACGACAGCTCTGCACGGATGTGCCGGAAGATCCACGTCCGTGTGCTGCCGACGGTTTCAATATCTTCAATACGAATATGGTCTTCGATCGCAATGGCATGGTTATATCGCGATATCGGAAAGTGCATCTCTACGGCGAGTTGAAGAATTCGACGTATTTACCGGAGAGGAGCAGCTTTGAGACGGACTTCAATGTGACCTTCGGGCATTTCATATGCTTTGACATCATTTTCCACACACCCGCGCAGGACTTGGTACTGGATATGGGCGTGACCGATATAATATTTCCCAATATGTGGTTTTCCCAGATGCCGTTTTTGACCTGTGAGTAAAGCTGGGTATGTTTTAATGGGGTAAGCGACTGGATCGGGCAGCTATATCTTGCAGGTTTTGCATATATTTGAAGGGTTTTTCAAGCAAAACCTGCAAAATATTCTCAGCTCACTCAAAAGACTGAAGATAATGAAACGTCGTTGCTTACGGTCTCAATAGCAACACTTTTGTATTGCTCTCGGCTTACGGGTTAAGCGTCCCTCAATGAACCAAGTCTCGTTCGTCGCTCAGCTTGTGAGGGTCAGTAACTGAGCAAGACGAGCAAAGTGTCTTCGAAAAAGGTCTTCCACTTATACACTTCTTAAAATGGTTATAAATAATAACCAAAATATAATTCAAGGTCTTTCGTATGCTAGTTTAATCCCTAGGGAAAGTTGCCTATATGTAACATCGGGCATAGAAATTCTAATTCAACTTATCTTTATCTATTTAGAATTTTATGTAAATTTTTTGACAAATATCCAAAAATAGCATTAAATTTCGGGCGAAAAGAGTAGAAAATCTTCGGCATGCCGAAAATAGCCCTTCTTTACTTGTTTGTTGTTGCGTTTTCCTTATATTCTTGCCTTAGATATATGTATTTTTATAGAATCATCATAGAGGTAGGTATTGAGGGATAGCATAAACATACAGACTTAGAAGACCGTTTGACGATTGTGTACGAAGCAAAGGGTCTCGCGTGAGCCCGTGAAGCAAAAACTATGTTTTGAGTGTCTTTTTGTGACACTTTCGCTTCGTGCCTCTGGTCGAACGGTCTTCTACTAACCGAGCTCTGATTTGAAGCAATTAGATAGGTCCTCGAGAGGATACTTCCTGACTTGTTTTCCTCTATTTAAGGCACTTAAGTTAGCTTCTTTTCAAATTTCTCTCTTTCTGTTTCCCTACAGCCATTCAGATTCAACAATCTTGGGCCTATGCCAACAATGTCAACCTATTGTCTGCCGGTGCCAGCAACCCGTCTGTCGGCTCCACCGGCACCGGCATCTTTCACGGCCGCCAGGGCACGCTCACCAGTGTCATGGCCACAGGCGAGGGTGAGCGTCGTCTCTATGTGGCGCAAGTGCCCAAATTTCCGAAACGAAATGCCACTTCCCCACGTTGGCAACGTAATGCCCGAACCCAACTGGAGCGTAGCATACCCGACGTGTGGATTAAGCGGGATTATCTGGAGCAATACCAGACCGTAGCGCTGGATATGATGTCGGGCAACGTGACGCACGACTTGTGCCACGACAAACTGTGTTGCCACTTCGAAATCGAGTGGCAACCTCCCCTGACCCAAGACAGCTCCTACGGCTATCGTCTGGGCGCCTATAATGGTTGGCGAAAAGAGGCGGCTGAGGATAAAAATTATATACGCACTTGCACCATCTTCAGCTGCACCGGACCCGGCATCGAGGACTGCGGCAAACTGCCCACCGTGGAGCCCGCGGAGCCTGTGCAGTTCCAGCGTTTGCATATCGAAGCCAAATACCCCAAGTCCAAGCAGTACCTCTTGATGCCGAACAGCCTGTTGGACAATCTGCTGCCCTTGGAACCCGAACAGTTCGTCTGGTCTGTGGAAGAGCTGAAGAATGGGTAAGAAATCGATATGTTTTATATTTGTTATCGATTCTATAAATGCCGACCATTTCCAGAAATGAGCTCGCCGTGCACTTCAGCATGGCGGAGGCCCAGCGGTTGGATAATCTGCAGAGCTTTGCCATTTACGGTAATTATTACGATAACGATTGCACCTACGGTTTCGGAACTCCGGAACAGGATATCGTTTGCGGTTTCCAGCCCGACGATGGCGGCGCCGCCGGGCTGCGTTTATCGGCTTTTTGGCTGCATTCGTTGTGGGTTTTGGCGCTCATGCGGATTATTTGGAGCAACTAATTAATTTTTATCCATAAGATAATATTATAATTATTTTATTTTATTTTTTTTTTTTATTAAATTATATAAATAGAACTTTAGTTTTTTAGTTGTAAAATTTTTTGATATGAATTTTTTTATATGTATATTCTTATCGATAGCTATAGTCAAACGGTTTTATTATCGTTTGTTGACTCGGATTGTTTCAGTTTCGCCACATGGTCTACTATGTATAAGCTATACCGGGGAGAAATCCATAATGTAGACTTTTTAGTAGGAGTTGGAAGAAGTTTTAAAGGCTATTCTTCGAACTTTGAGGTTATATTGTGCAAAAAATTGTTACAAATCGATGATTCTAAGTATTACCCATCGCCAGCCACTAGTTTTTCCCATCTTTCTGTCAATCCATGTAACGATACATTTTTCTGTTTCCTCGTAAGAGGTGAAGTGCTGCTTAGTCAATTGATCGGAAAAGATGGTAGTCAGAAGAAGTCATGTCTAGACTATGCGGTGGTTGGGGTACAACTTCCCAACCAAGTGTTTCCAAGTAAGTTATAACGACTCGACTAACATGTGTTCATGAGTTAGTTTGTCATGTCCATCCGAAAATTGCGGCTGTTTTTCTTGCAATGCTCGACTGAAACGCATTGTCATCGCTATATCTTCCCCGTGACAGTCTCATTCGGTTTAAGCTCATAATACGCCCTAGCTAGAATCCATTTTAAGGACGATCCATACGATTTTTCTCGTTGGGGGGCTATTGTTATGGATACACTTTTCATCGCCAAGTGAAAAACGTTTCCTTTATTGACTTCCGAGCAGCTGTTCGCACGTCAAAAGCCTCCTGAATCATACCCTAGGCTTTGAGACGTTCCCTAGAAAGTCTTTAAAACTAATTCCAACACCTTGTCTAGAATTAAACTCGATAACTTCACTTACACAGAAGCCATTGTGTCTATTGGCCACAAACTGGGACAATCGATTATCTTGAGGCCAATTCTTCAGCAGGCAAATCACTCACCATAGACAGTAACAGATGGTAATCACTTGGGCAGAGGCCCGAGCTATAAGGTTGGTACATAAAAACACCCTAAACAATTTCTCGGAGCTGCTGGCGAGTTACTATGGATATGATATATGTTCTGGCGTTGTCCTAACGAAACACAATTCTCCTCCATGGTCAAAACTGGGCACTTTTAGGTCATCGCTTCCTTCAGATATTCCAATTGCTGACAGTTCAGGTTCGAATTAAGAGTTTAGCCGGTTGGGAGCAGCTCAT
Source organism: Phorticella flavipennis (assembly GCA_037040045.1). NCBI lineage: Eukaryota > Metazoa > Arthropoda > Insecta > Diptera > Drosophilidae > Phorticella > Phorticella flavipennis. The sequence continues at coordinate 20,179 of JBANCY010000480.1, read as the reverse complement.
AGTAGATGATTCCTTGCCAATCCCACAAAACCTTCCTGAACCTTAATCCTGGCTTGGAAACCATTTTGACGGGCCGACAGACAAACCGTTGTTTGGATTTGTAATTTGGCTATTTTCCGGCCAAAACTGTTGCAATTCGTTTGACTTTTAGCTCTTTAATCCAGCTTTCAGCCATTTGTTAAAAAATTTCTAAAATTTGGATTTTGGAAATTGCAAACATTGAAATTGAAATTCCCAAAATTTGGACAAATGCTTGCCTAAGCTGTGGCAAATTTAAAGACTTCGAGTTATGTTGCAGCAGGTAGACTTGTTGCAAGTTGTTGTTGTCGGTGGTGCAAGTTGTTGTTGCTGTTGTTGCACCACAAAATTGTCAACGTCAGCGGCAACACGTAGCACATACGTGTGGCAAATGCTGCATTCTATAAACAGCAAAGGGCGTAGGGACCCCAAAAGGGGGCGGAAGACGCCACGATATGGGGTCTATAGTGGCTGAAGGGCGGTGGGAGGTGAGCGTTGGGCGTTGGGCGTTGGGGTTCTGCCTGTGGCAGGAGGCGTGTCACGTGCGTTTATTGCGTTAGCAATAAAAATGATTTTCAATTGAATTCATTTTTATATTTTTGGTACAGTCGCCGGACGACAACGGCTGAATTTATGATTAACTTTAATAACATTTATTTAACAATTTTATGTTGTTGTTGTTGTGTTGTTGTTGTTGCTGTGGCACCCTGTGCGTGTGCATAAAAAATAAGAAATTGCCGTTGACTTCATTTGGTTAGCATAAAAAACGCGTAAAAGATGCCCGCGCGACGCGATGGTCAACGCGAGCCCCAAAAAGTATGCAATAAAAAAGTTAAAATCTTAAAAGGCAGCGCACAAATACAAACACACACGCCCACGCCCACACACAGACACACGCCCACAGACACACACACACAGAGACACTGCCACACGCATTAAGCAAGAACTAAACAAACAAACTTTAGCACAAAAACACGACTAAAATTGGACGCACTTGAAATACCCTGCAAATGCTCCAGATCTACGTTGGTAGTCATGATGAGGAAGCCCAGCAGGGGCAACATGTACGTAGATGCTTGCCGTAGCGCTTGTAGAGCACCTCCTGGTAGATGCCCATGTAGACAGTCAGAAGCAAAGCGTTTCCCACGCTCCACCAGAAGAAGTCCGAGAAGGAGCTGTCCACTTTGAGGGACTCATGAGTGTTGTCCTTGACATCGCCACTGCTGACCAGAGTGCAGAGGATGATGCCTACTGTGATCATGGCCACGGAGCTGTACTGCCTCAGGTTGTAGCGCTTCTTCAGCAGGATGATGCCCATGATCATGTTGGCCATCAGCGAGCCGCTGCGGAAGATCATGTGCAGCGGCATGGGGATGTTGAAGTTGAAGGCGTAGTTGTTGCAGACATTCGCCCCGAAGAAGAGCAGCACCAGCTTAACGTAGTCCTTGAGGGCAATCTTCGGCCGCTCCGTAAAGAATTTCAATGTGAAGATCAGTCCCTCCAGCGCGATGAAGAAGGACTGTGAGAAGGTTATCAGATTTCCCGCGCCGGGCTCGATTTTGATGATGAGCTTCAGGGAGACTCCCCCAGCTTAAAGGGTCTAATGCTTCAGGACGAACATTGGACTCACTATGAAAATTATGAATGAAAAGATCAGACCTTATAGCAGAGGAACTTTGAGATGATTATGAAATTGCCAACCCCGGGATCATTTTTAAAGAAGAGCACCAGGAAGACACCAACCGCTTTAAGAGTTACACCCTTAAGGGATTATCAAGACTGATTTTGGCAGATAATATGAAAATTATACCATGAAATTGCTAGCTCTTCAAGTTGTAGGTATCACAATTCTATACAAATCATAGATCCAGTGCATAGCGCACTTTACCGCCAAACAAGAGGTTTGGGTTCGAGTTCCACTCATTTACTTAGCCAGAAAAACTAGGTGGTGGCGTAGGATTTGAAAACCACCCTCGTAAAAATAAGGTTCAGTGAAGCAAGGAGAAATAAAGACAATAAGTGCTTCATTCTGTGACCCGATAGGGTTGTTATGGCCATATAATTACAATAATATTGAGATCCATAAGTATCTTTTCTAGTTTTGTCAACTTTCTAATGACAATTTTTCCAATAAATCAATAAAAATATGATTTTCCATTAAACTTTCTGTAATACTTTCATTCAGTAATGATATATGCCTAGTCTACATACCGAATTTGATACCTGTAGATTCCAAAGTAATGATATAAACATACGACAGTCGGGCCCAACTAAATGAACTTACCTGTAGTTCCGATTCACTTTTTCAGACCATTCGTTTACCTTTTTAATTTTTTTCAAATTAGATCCTACTTTGGACCAACAGTTCCTTTAATAACCTTAAGTATTGTTTAGTTAACCGACATAGTAAACCTTTTGAAGAGCTTCTAAACTAATATACCTTAAGTTTCCGAACAATATCTACAAAATAAAGCAGAGCTCCAAGTTCACTTTTGAAATATCGGTGAGATAAATCAACCGATTTGGATGAAATTTTGACTGTATATATAGTAAAAGGCACTCTTTGAGAGTCTCTTTAAAATATCAAGAATTATAAAACATTAATCCAAATTACACTACAGTTTTGTGACAAAACATACAAAAATGCTTTCAACTGCAAAAACTACATAATTCAACAATTTTCCCTATGTTATAGTACTTCGATCCAATCGATTTCGATATATTTTTCACTTGTGTTCATAAGCAACAACTGTACCAAATTTCAACAATTTAGCTGCACTGTGAGCTGAGTTCATATGGTTAGTTGACCTGATTAGGAGCATATATACATATGTGTAATAAGTTATGTATATACATATTGTAGTTATATATAATTGATGTGTTTGTTACACATTTCGTGACAACATAACCATACTCTTTGGCAAGTATAATGCTCAGGCTAAGGAAATGAAGAAAAACTTGATTTATTTTTATGTCCTCAACGAGCTGACTTTTGGGTGGAAATACCGGGTAGGGTGGTGGAAAGGCGGTGTTTTGGGGTGGCCAGCCAGGTGCTCGGAGTAGGGTCCAATGCTTTTTCCATTCATACAAGTGGTACGTGCGTAATGACCAGACACACACACACACTTAAGGAACTTAAGGAAGTTTTTCCACGTTGCGTATACGCAATCATATTCCTCGTCCCACTTTCCCTGTCCCACTTGCCACCCTCTCTCCCTCTTCCTATCTCTCTCACTCCGTATCTCCGTCTCGTTTCGCATTAAATTATATATCTGCATGCCATTATACACACTCCAGGGGGGGGACGGTACCAGGAAGGTGCAAATTTTTGGGCCTTGTGCGTGGACAAGTGGCCGAAAGGCAGAGGAACCAGGGACAAAATAAAAATGTTGAACTTGAAAGAAATTACCAAAAGCCAAGGGAGTATCTGCCGAGGGAGGAGGAAGAAGAAGAAGAGACGGAGAAATAAAAGGGAGAAAAGCCATCAAAAGGCAAATAAACGTTGCTAAATTACAAAAATTACAAAAACAGTTGTCAATATATCGATTCAAATCGATTCCATTCGATACGATGCGATGCCAAGCGATGCGCTGAGGCTGAGGCTGAGGAATAAAGAAAATGATATGGGGGAATGTTTTCAGTTAAATGTTGAAACTTTGGCCTTCAGATTTTTGGTAAGTTTATATAAAACTTAAACTATTGGAAGTTAGAATTAGTTTTAAAGGCTTTTTAGAAGCCATATTGAGCCAAAAATTTGTACAAATCGATGATTCAAAGTATTCCTCATGGTTGGCCACTAGTTTTTCCCATCCTTCTGTCAATTTTCGGATGCCAGCTCGGAAGAGCAGTTCCTCTTTTGATCTATGTATCGATCCAGTTTTTTGTTTCCTCGTTAGAAGTGGATTGCTGGTCAGTTAAGTCATGTCCAATCGATTGGAAAAGATGGTAGTCAGATGGACTATTCAGCCGGCTGGGCAGAACTTCCCAACGAACTGTTTCCAAATGAGTGTTAACGACTCGACTAACATGTGGTCGAGCGTTACTTTGTCATGTCTTTCCGAAATTTACGGGCGTTTCTCTTGCAATGCTCGGCTCAAACACATCAATAGTCGTCGGTATACCTCCCCCGTGACAGTCTTATTTAGTTTCAGCTCATAGTACACCACAGCTTGATTCCATTCGGTCTTGGCTTTGATGACGATGCGAAGCCGCCTCTCCATGTCTCCCGGCTTCAGCTCTTATTACACCCAATTTCCTTGCTTTTGAATCATACCCATGGCTTTGAGACGCTTGCCGACATTTCTTGAAGCGTTCGACACGGATCTATGTCGAGTAACGCCTTCAAGTCTTCGTCTTCGGACTCTTCGGCTAATCGGGCCGTTCCTTGTCTTCGGTGTAGAAATCACCACTTTTGAAGCGCCGAAACCAGCACTCACATGTTGAGATCGATGGAGTATAACCCTTATAACCCCCGTAAGCTTCCTCGAGCAGCAAACGTCTTTCTTCAAATGGAAGCAGAACTCTAAAGCTTCCCGCAAATCGCATTCATTCGGCACGCAAGTCGACATAATGAATGGTCTGGAAAACTACATTGCTTATATTTGGGCAATCCAATACCTAAAAGCTTTGCCATTTCCGCAATTTTGCTGGCAAACTTCCAAAATTTGGTCTGAAGCTAGCTAAAGACCTAAGCTATGATCCCTACCAATTTGCTCAGCCTAGCTCAGTTGGCTCCCGAGTTATGGCTATCCACGTAAACCTCATATCAACTGCACTTTTTGCTTCTAGGCGCAAACAGATATAACCGAATTGAGCTCAATTAATAGACAAAGAGAATTGCAATCTGTTGCTCCCTCTCACACACACATAAGGAAAAACATGCTAACAATATTTTCACAGATTTTTCCGCATTTCCCGAAAAAAAAGAAACGGAAATAAAACAAGAAGCTTACAAAGATGTGTGCCAAATGCCTCGGAGCATAATAAAAATAAAACTAACGAAAACAAAAAAACAAAGAGGAAAAATGTGGGGAAAACCGAAGAAAATATGAAAATCAAGTAAAATCATTTCCATTCAAATTCAAATGGCAAACCAAGCGACGTTGTCGCCGCCGGCGGGACAAATGAAAAGCAGAAAAATCCCCGACTAGGGGGAGTTACACGGGGGCTAACAGGGGGCTTCGGAGCTGAATGAAAAACCTGAAAAGCTGAGAACCGATATTCAATTCAATCAGTTCCACCTGCCAAAGGGGGGTGTAGCACCTCACCTGTCCCCCACTCTCAAGGCCCGGACCCCCTACCCCAGCGCCTCTGTGCTTTGCTTAGGGTTGAGCTGAGCCAAGCGATGGCGGCGTTGGCGGAACGTTTGCGGCTTGTTTTTTTTTTTTTTTTTTGGTAGGGGGAGTTCTGGAGGTCCCGGCATATGGGGGTGGTGGAAGGGGGTCTGCGGTGTGGGTTATGCCTGAATGGATTGTCAGACTTTTTGATTTTGTGGTCGCCAAAGATGACGGGGGAACGGGGAACGGGGAACGTGTACGGATGGGCACGGGGGGACGACCAGCGAGTCGTATCGAGTGGGGAGCTCCGTTGAGTTGGGAGCATTTTTGACGAGTGTTGAGTACTTTCAGAGTCAAATCACTACCTATATGTATGGACCCAACCCTCTGTCTTCCCTTTCCATTTCCCCATCCCCCTCTCACCTTAACACTCCCCCTACACCATGGGCTATTGAAAACATTTCACTTTTGGCAACTGGGGGCAACTTTACAATAAATTTCAGCAAATAAATCAAAATGTAACAGAAGCCGTACGGAATTTTCGAGCGCCAGGTGGCGCAGGGAACCAAAAAAATCACAAGAAGAAGAAGAAAAAGAGAAGAGGAAGCAGAAGCTGAAGCTGAGAATGGAGCCAAAAAGCAACTAGTTAATGCCACAAACGACTGGGAAATACCCTGTAAAATAGCTCAAATATTGTAAACTTTTCTTAATATGCTGATTGATAACTGATTGACTGGTAAACTGTTACCTAGCTTGTAAAATTACTCAAATGCTGTCAAGTTTGACCAAAAACATTGAAACTTATTCCATAAATAAACTACTAAATTCCTGATTGATGGCCTGATTGATTGACTGATAAACTGTTACATAGCTCGTAAAATTACTCAAATGCTGTCAAGTTTGACCAAAAACATTGAAATTTATTCCATAAATAAACTACTAAATTCCTGATTGATGGCCTGATTGACTCATTGATTGATTGACCAATGAACTTTTGTACACCTTGTAAATGGCTCAAATGTTACCAACTTGAGCTAATTAAATTAAATTCAATTCATTTACTAAATATCCATCTTAATTACTGATTGATGCACTGATTGATTAACTGCCTGCTTGACAAATAAACTGTTACACACCCCATAAAATGGCTCAAATGTTATCAACTTGGACTAATTTTACTTTTAACTTTGCCGATTGCTAGCCTGGTTGATTGATATGATGATTTACAACTGATTAGATGATTCACAATCTGATACAAAGAGTGATTGATTCTATAAACAATCAAAGGACTGAAAGAATTTAGTACTTTGTGGACACATGAAGTTTTGATTGATAGACTTAATGACTTTGATTGGCCGAATAACGCAATGAGTAAGTTAATTACACTAATATTAAACTGATTGACTTGATGATTTACAGTTTATTTGTTTGTCTGATTAGCTTGCTGAAAGCTTAATTGTTGATTGATTGCTTGATTCACTTTTTAATTGACCAACTGGTCGAAAGAACATTATTAGGTTATTGATTTAATGATTGATGAATTGACGGACTATTTGATGTGATGTGTTTTGGTGGACTAATTGATTGATCTGATTGATTTGTTGCGTGATTAATTTTATTGAAGTGTTTGAGTGACTGATTAATTGACTTAAGCTTAGTCATTTATGATTGATAATTAAGTTTAATGATTGATTGATAAAGTAAAGAACTGAAATCAAAAATTAAATCGAATTACTCCAGCTTGACCTCTGATTGAACCAATTTTTTTTCCCTTTATAAAATTTTTGGTACGCTTTTGGGTCCGACTAAGCTCCCGCCGGTGCGGATAAGCCCAACCGGGCCCAGTCCGGACTAAAGGCTACGGGTTTCCTCAGCCCGGCAAAACCTGGTAAACCTCGTAAGAAGCCAAATGTCAGCATTTTCCGTAGCGGAGACATCGCCGCTCTTGAAATACGGCGGACTGTGGGGGGCGGGTGTACGGTAGGCGTGGCTGGCCGCAAAATCCAAAGCCGGAGCCCGCGCAGCAAAGTGCAAACAAAACGAAAAACAACAAATAAAATACGGTAAAAAAAAGAAAAGTTTTTGATTTTTGTGAAAAATGTTTTTGGGATTTTGTTTTATTTTTTATTTTCTGTGCGTTTTTTCCCCTCTCTCTCTTCTTCTTCCCATTGTTTTGTGTGAAAAATGAAAATGTGTTGAGGAACGGGCAGGGGGGCAGCTGGCCGCATAGGCGCCGCTGGTAGGCGTGGCATTTGTGGGGGTAACGAATGGGCGTGGCACTAACACCGCAGCCTATGAAGTTTGTTTGCCCGCCAGCTGCTGCTCAGCTGTTGAGCCTAAGTTTGCCAACGGTTGGGCAGTTCGAGTGGTGTTATAGCGCCTAGGGGTCCTCGGAGGGGACTTGGGGTACAGTGGGGAGCCTAGGGGTAGGCCCATGTGGGGAATGTAGGGTATGTAGGGTGCCCACTAATTGACTTTTTATGCTATGCGTCGTCCCTCTGACGTTTGAAGAGCACAAAACTGACAGGCGGCGGCGACGGCGACGGCGACAGGTGGACAGGTGGAAAGTTGGATAAGAAAGTTCGGTTCCCCCGCTGTTAGGAAACTGTGATCTCTGCCTGGTGGCGTCTAGACAAACAAATCACCGTATAAAAGCATTTGCCGCCCAAAGGCAAGAGATGAACTTGCCCGGAATTTGTTTGCCAAGGCAAATGGAAAGCTCATCCAACGAAATCTTATTTCGAATTTAGATAAACTTTTGACATGAACCCAAGAAGAAGAGGAAGAAGTAGGAGAAGAAGAAGATGAAAATGTGCAAGTTGGACTGATGGATGACACTTGTGATATGATTATATTAAGTGTTTTGTCGTAAATCTAAATCTTAAGTTGGACACAGTTCGAGCACAATGGAACTGGCAAAGGCAAGGCCTTCCTATGTCCAATAATAATAATAATTCTCAACTAGTTTTACCAGATAAATCTAAAAAACCAACTGAAATTTGAGCTTAAAATTTGCACAAAGCAAAATTGTAGATTTTGTATCGATATTTCGATGACAAAAATATTCAAAGAATGGCAATTATAGAGCTATTTTTAGATATTTTTTTAGTACAAATATTCCAGAAAATCGTAGACATTATCTTGTTTCTTAAAATAAGTTGTTTCGAATTCCTCTTCATTTTGGCACTTCTGAAAAAATTCCACTGAAAATCAGATAGTTCAACATCTCAAGTAATATACCTAGGTAATACATCTAGTAATGTCCAAAGACTACCTAATTTCGAGCCGGTTTTAAGCACAAGTTTAAAAATTTCAAGCTGATGTTCCAAGCATAAATTTTACATCCCCTGAAATTGTTATTATTATTATATGGCCATAACAACCCTATCGGGTCAAAGCCTGAAGCACTATTTTTCTTCATTTCTGCTTCAATCACGGAAAAACTTTTTTTACATGAGTGGATTTCAAGTCCTACGCCACAACCTAGTTTTTCCAGGAGGTCCATGCTTAACGACATAAGTGGGAATCGAACCCACACCTCTTGTTTGGCAGGACAGTGCCACTATCCACTGGTCCACCGAGGCTCCCTGCAATTAAATAGCTAAAAAACCCTATTGGGTTTGAAACCCATTTCCTATAGGAGCGAAAAGCGCTTCTTGACGTCTCCATATGAAATTTTTGATGGTCAATTGCTAACAGTACTGGTCGAAATTTAGAGTTTGACCCTAGGGGAGCAGCTCATGGTGGATAAAACATTTCCTGGCCGTCAATCCTGGCTTGGAGACCGTTTATGGGGACTCAATGTTCTTCCACTGCGAACGTATGACATTGCTGTGATCCACTTATCATCACCAGTCACCATCCGCTTCAGAAATGGGTCAATTTTGATACCCCATATAGACAGACAGACAGATAGACAAACGTTCGAACAGGCAGACAGGAGGATGGATGATGGTTATGAATTACTCAGGACTCTTCTCTCATTCTAGGGGTAACTTTCGATTGTCTTTTTGAAGGTGGAATGAAAGATGATTATCAAAACTTCTGCATATAATCAAAACGAAAATCAATGGAGCATATTCCACACAGATTTAGTACATAGTCACAGCTTGAACAGGTTGAGAATTACAATGTAAAAGCGGAAAACGAAGCATAAGCTAGTGATTCTGACTGTTTTCTTATTGAGTATAAAATTTACTTTTTTCGAAATCCTTTGACAGATATTTTCGTCATCTTGAACATATTTACTTTATAGTCTCTCTCTGCGAACCCTAAATTTCTATACAGCTGAATAACGAACCCGATTCGTAAGCTAGATACTTCAAATTGCTCGTATTTCATTTAAAATTGAACCTTTAATTTACCCTGAACATATTAAGACTTTGAACTCAGATATACACCGAAATTATTCACCGATTTGCTATCATAAACAAAGACAATTATAAAAACAGGGTGTTTTGTGTTCCAACCCAATTACTTTCAGTTCCTACCGCAATACCATACAGTAAACCATAGTAAGGGTCCAAAAAGAGTACAAATAAATTGTCTTAGATAATTGCTCCATTAAGGGGGTTTCCGCTCTTGAGAAAAGCACGCTTTAAATGCTGCCCTGAAAAGCCGAGCAAACAATTAGTTTGGCTTAGTTTAAAGAGCTCCCAGCTGAGTTAAGAAAAAACCCCACTTCAAAAGGTTCCTCAGACTTTAAAAGCTTATCTTGTTTTTCGGGTGGATTTCTTTTTTGGGTCTCTTCAATTGGCAATTTCACAAATCCAGCGCAGCGGGATTACCATCCAAAATTCGCCGTCAACTTTTGTTGCCTACTTCGACTTCGGCTTCGACTTCAGATCTGGTTGTGGACAGGTGGTACATGGGCGATGAGCTATGGGCGATGGGCGTGGCTGTCTTAAAACTGGCCGCCAGTTGAGTCTGCGATGCGATGCGATGCGTATGGCATGCGGTGCACAGCATGTGGCATGTGGCAAGTGGCAAGTGGCATGTGGCATGCGGCCGGGGCGGCTGCTCACACCATTCGAGGAGCCGCCTGCCTGCCTTCGGTCTGACTCCCGCCTCCTGCCTCACTGACTGGCCTTGTGCAACAGCCTCATTATAAATAGCAGCCGTGCCACTGGCGACTGGCGACTGTTGCACAGCTGCGACGCCCGCGTCTCTGCCGACGCCAACGCAGGCTACCTGTTGGAAATACAAACACGCCGCCGTCACGCAAGCAGCGACGCTGGCAGCGACGCACAATGCGCAGCCGCTGGAAGCAAGTCTCCATCGGCGGCCCGAACTCGAACCCCAAAACTCGAACCCCGAGTGCGCCAAGTCGCAGGACTTCGTATCGTTTTGTAGACTTTTGGAACGTGGCGCCAAAATTTTGAATATTTTTTTGGGATTTCCCCGATTTTCAGCGCAGCATTGTGGAGCATCAAATGAAGAAGTGAAGCACAAGATGATATCATCCTTCCTATGTTTTTTCGTATTATTGGATAAAAATGAGAACGTTTCTCGATTGTCTGATATCCGTCAACGCATTTATCGGAACCAACCCGCTGGTATCTAACCAAAAGAAAGTTTTATTAGGGGCCTCGGTGGACCAGTGGATAGCGCACTGTCGCGCTGAACCAGAGGTGTGGGTTCGAGTCCCGCTCATGTCGATAGGCATGACCCTCCTAGAAAAACTAGGTTGTGGCGTAGAACTTGAAATCCACCCACGTAAAAGCAAGTTCTTCAATGAAAGAAGCAGGAAAAAGGAAAATAGTGCTTCAGGTTGTGACCCGACAGGTATGTTATGGCCATATTAAAATAATAATCCCATATTTCCCCATGTATCTCAAGCTTCTAGATTGAATGCTGACTGTACACTTTCTTTTTTCGTTATTGTACAATTTATCAATTCAATTTTCAATTTATCATCCATTATCAATCCAGCAAATTTCAAATTATTTTATAAGATTTTACAAATCGATTATTCAAAGTAGTGCCCATCGCTGCCCATACCTTTTTCCCCATCTTTGTCAATTTTCGTATACCTGTTCGGAAGAACAGTTGATGTGATCCATCCATTTTCTTGTTTCTTCGGGGAATCTTCGGGGTGAAGAGGTGATCCGCCAAGCTATGAGACTTCGATCGGAAAAGATGGTAAACGAAGAGCGATAGTGGGGTAGGACTTCCCAACGAAGCGTTTCCAAGTAAGTTTGAGCGACCCCAATACCGTTGTCGGGCTCCAAATTACGTTGTCAGGTCGATCCGAAAATTGTGGCCATTTTTCTTGCAATACTCGGTTCCAACGCATCAATAGTCGTCGGTATACCTCCCTCGTGACGATCTCATTCGGTTTCAGCTCATAGTACACCACAGCTTGGTTCCCTTCGGTCTTGGCTTTGATGACGATGCGAAGCCGCCTCTCCATGTCTCCCGGCTTCAGCTCTTATTACACCCAATTTCCTTGCTTTTGAATCATACCCATGGCTTTGAGACGCTTGCCGACATTTCTTGAAGCGTTCGACACGGATCTATGTCGAGTAACGCCTTCAAGTCTTCGTCTTCGGACCCTTCGGCTAATCGGGCCGTTCCTTGTCTTCGGTGTAGAAATCACCACTTTTGAAGCGCCGAAACCAGCACTCACATGTTGAGATCGATGGAGTATAACCCTTATAACCCCCGTAAGCTTCCTCGAGCAGCAAACGTCTTTCTTCAAATGGAAGCAGAACTCTAAAGCTTCCCGCAAATCGCATTCATTCGGCACGCAAGTCGACATATTGAAGGGTCTTGAATGATGCGATGAGGACTTCCCCGTTTTAAGCACCTAAATTTGAATACAAAACTAATAAAATATAATTTGATTAGAAGAACTATTTACCTGCAAGCAGACGATTTCGAGTGCATATAATATCTCGATATCTTCCAACTTTTTCGATATCTTCTGTCTTTTGCAAGAATTCCTCCCGCAATTAGCGAGAAATAAAAAAATGTTTCTTGAATATATCGGGATCGCCCACAAAGGCGTCCAGCAAATTGAAGAACCAATATTATGGAAATGATCCCATGTACGGATAGGTTACTTCCGCACATTAGGACCAAAAGAATCAAAGATTCAGTGAAAATAAATCAAAAATAAATAAAATAAATCAAATAAGGATCAAATCCCACTTCTAGACTTCATCTACCCCCTTGCCAGAAGTCTCTTTTCGCTTCTTGAATGATATTGAAATCGGGGGAATATGTTATGAAAATCCATAAAAACAAAATTTAAAATTAAAAAACAAAAAAATAAAATAAAAAATAAAAATAAAAAAAAATAAAAAAATAAAAATAAATAAAATTAAAGAAAAGAAAATAATAAATATTAAAAATAATAAAAAAAATTATAAAAATAATTGATCGCATTGATTGATTGACATTGGATCCAACTGTTGTATGGATACGTTACTTTCGAATAACCAGGAAAAGGGTTTTATGCTAATGCACATCAAGGATCCAGAAAAAAGGAAATATTATATAAATATCAAATATCGCAAAGATCCAATAAAAAAAATATATATATAAATTATCAAATCCAAAAAAATCCAATAAAATTTATAAAACAAATAAGGAACAAATATCCCAATACCGGACCTCAAACCTTCATTAAATATTATCAAAATTCGTAGATAAAAAGTAAATCCTAGTCTCTTTTCGCTTCTTATACATTTTTATATAATTTTTAAAGGAAAAAGAATATCCATCGACTGAAATCCCTGACCTGCCACAACCATCGCCAATAATGGGGATCTAGTTGATTGATCGATCCATATATCACTCAGTTTCCGGTATATGGATGACATTGGATCCAACTGCTGTAGGGATACGTTACTTTCGAATAACCAGGAAAAGGGTTTTATGCTAATGCACATTAAGGATCCAGAAAAAAGGAAATATTATATATAGAAATATTATATATCAGAAGAAAAAAATCGGAATGAAAAAAAAAAATGAAAAAATATATAGACCAAATAAGGATCAAATGGCCCCTTGCCAGAAGTCTCTTTTCGCTTCTTGAATGATATTGAAATCGGGGGAAAACATTATGGAAGTCCATATCTTCATATTATAGTAATATAAAAATATCAAAATAAAATCAAATAAATTCAATAAATATCAATATAAATTAAAAAAATTAAATAAAAATACAATATTTTAGTCGGGAACAAAAAAAATTAAGGAAAAAGAATATATCCACCTACTGAAATCCCTGACCTTGGCACAATCATCGTCAGAGATCGATCGATATATCAATTTCCGGTATATGATTGACATTGGATCCAACTGCTGTATGGATACGTTACTTTCGAATGACCCAGGTAAGGGTTTAGGAAAATAATGATCGAAAGCCATAAAAAAATATTGTAATTAAATAAAAATAAAGAACTAAAATCGGAATAATGAAAAAAATATTTAAACCAAATAAGGATCTATTCTCCTAATGCCGGACCCCATCAACACCCTTGCCAAGGTCCTGACTCGCCGCTTGGAGAATATTGAAAGCGGGGGACATGAAAATCCGACAATTCAAGAAAGTTGATCAAATAAGGTCTTCCTCAGCTCTCAAACTTATGAAAAATTCAGGAATTGAAAATTTGCTTTGGTAATAAATTAAAAAAAATAAGAAATATGTAAACCCTTGCCAGAAGTCTCTTTTCGCTTCTTGAATAATATTGAAATCGGGGGAAAACGTTATGGAAATCCATAAGAACAAAATTTAAAATTCAAAAGCAATATAAATATAAATAAAAGTAAATAATTTAAAAAAAATAAGGAAGATAACCTCCTTGTTCTAAGGGAATTTCCGGTATATGATGGACAATGGATCCAACTGCTGTAGGGATACGTTACTTTCGAATAACCCCGATAAGAGTTATGCAAATGCACATTAAAGATCCAGAAAAAAGGAAATATTCTATATTATTATTCGGAATGAAAATAAAATTCATGAAGAAATATATAAAACAAATAAGGATCAATTCTAATGCCGGACCTCACAAGCTTGCCAAGCAAAAATATGTCAAAATACGTCTTTTCGCTTCTTGAATGATATTGAAATCGGGGGAAAACGTTATGAAAGTCCATAAAAAGAAAATTTTGAATTCAAAAACAAAAAAATAAGCAATATTAAAGAAAAGAAAATTAAAAAATAATTGATCGAATTGATTGATTGACATTGGATCCAACTGCAGTATGGATACGTTACTTTCGAATAACCCAGGTAAGGGTTTGTGCAAATGCACATTAAGGATCCAGAAAAAAGGAAATAATCGAAATGAAAATAAAATTTATGAAAAAATATATAAACCAAATAAGAATCAAATATCCCAATCCCGGACCTCGCAAACCTCTTCCCAAGCAAAGTTGACAAAAAGTTGATCAAAAATATGTCCTCCCCACATCCCAAACCTTCATTAAATATTATCAAAATTCGTGGATAAAATGTAAATCATATAAGAAAAATAATGTCCTAATGCAAGACTTCATCTAACCCCTTGTCAGAAGTCTCTTTTCGCTTCTTGAATGATATTGAAATCGGGGAAAAGGTTATGGAAATCCATAATAAAATAAAACAAAATATAAATTCAAAAATAAAAATAATATTTTAGTCGGGAACAAAAAAAATTTTTTTTAAGGGAAATTTTCAAAAAAAATTTTCAAAGAAAAGAGAATATATCCATCTACAGTAATCCCTAACCGTGGGACAGTCATCGCAAACATTGGGGATCTGACGACATGTGAGACGACTTGTTAGGGATTGACCGATATATCAGTCAATTCCCGGTATATGACATTGAATATTGGATACTTTCGAATAACCCAGGTAAGGGATTACGAAAATTATGATCGCAATGATCGTAAACGAATCAAAGATAAAAAAAATATTTATGTTATAAAAAAAAATCTGAATAATGAAAAAAATATTTAAAGCAAATAAGGATCAAAATTCCTAATTCCGGACCCCATCAACACCCTTCCCAAGGTCCTGACTCGCCGCTTGGAAAATATTGAAAGCGGGGGACATGAAAAGCCGACAATTCAAGAAAGTTGATCAAATAAGGTCTTCCTCAGCTCTCAAACTTATGAAAATCTTATGAAAAATTAAGGAATTGAAATTGAAAATTTGCTTTGGTAATAAATTAAAAAAAATAAGAAATATGTAAACCCTTGCCAGAAGTCTCTTTTCGCTTCTTGAATGATATTGAGAACGGGGGAAAACTTTATGGAAATCCATGAAAACAAAATTTAAAATTCAAAAACAAAAATTGGATTACTTAAGCAATATTTAAAAAAAATTGAAAAAATTAGGAAGATAATCATCGCCAACAATGAGCATCTGCTTGACGATGTGAGATAATGCGTCAGAGATAGATCCATATATCAGTCAATTTCCGGTATATGATTGACATTGGATCAAACTGCTGTAGGGATACGTTACTTTCGAATAACCCCGATAAGGGTTTTATGCAAATGAGCATTAAGGATCCTGAAAATAGGAAATATCATATTTTATTCGGAATGAAAATAAAATTCATGAAGAAATATGTAAACCAAATAAGGATCGAATGCCTAATGTCGGATCTCACATGCTCCTTGCCAAGCAAAGTTGATCAAAAAAAATGTCATCACCTCTCAAACATTCATCAAAATTCGTGGATAATAGGTAAATCATATAAGACTTCATCTAACCCCTTGCTAGAAGTCTCTTTTCGCTTCTTGAATGATATTGAAATCGGGGAGAAATCGTTATAGAAATCCATATAATAATATAATAAAACAAAATATAAATTCAATAAAAAAAATAATTTTGTCGTGAACAAAAAAATTTTAAAGGAAAAATAATATATCCATCTACTGAAATCCCTGACCTTGGCACAATCATCGCCAACAATTGGGGTCTGATTGACGACATTTGGGACAATGCGTCAGAGATCGATCGATATATCAGTCAATTTCCGGTATATGGTTGCCATTGGATCCAACTGCTGTAGGGATACGTTACTTTCGAATAACCCAGGTAAGAGTTTATGAAAATAATGATCGCATTGATCGTAAGCCATAAAAAAAAATATTGTAATTAAATAAAAAAGAACAAAAATCGGAATAAACCAAATAAGGATCAATTCTCCTAATGCCATCCATCAACACCCTTGCAAAGCGGGGGACATGAAAAGCCGAAAATTCAAGAAAGTTGATCAAATAAGGTCTCCCTTCGCTCTCAAAAGTATGAAAATTATGAAAAATTAAGGAATTGAAATTGAAAATTTGCTTTGGTAATAAATTAAAAAAAATAAGAAAATATTTAAACCCTTGTCAGAAGTATCTTTTCGCTTCTTGAATGATATTGAAAACGGGAGAAAACGTTAGGAAATCCATGAAAACAAAATTCAAAAACAAATTGGATTACTAATTAATTAATTAGCAATATTTAAAAAAAATTTAAAAAAAAGGAAGAAGACCTCCTCGTTCTAAGGGAATATATCATGCCTCCAAAATCCCTGACCTTGGCACAATCATCGCCAACAATGAGGATCTGCTTGACGATGTGAGATAATGCGTCAGATCGATCGGTTTTATGCAAATGAGCATTAAGGATCCAGAAAATAGGAAATATCATATTTTATTCGGAATGAAAATAAAATTCATGAAGAAATATGTAAACCAAATAAGGATCGAATGCCAAATGTCGGATCTCACATGCTCCTTGCCAAGCAAAGTTGATCAAACATTCATTAAATATTTTCAAAATTCGTGGATAATAGGTAAATCATATAAGACTTCATCTAACCCCTTGCTAGAAGTCTCTTTTCGCTTCTTGAATGATATTTAAATCGGGGGGAAAGTCCATAAAAACAAAATTTTAAATTCAAAAACAAAAAAATAATCAATATTTAGGAAAAGAAAATAAAAAAAATATGATCAAATTGTTCGATTGATTGAATACATCACTCAGTTTCCGGTATATGATGGACATTGGATCCAACTGCTGTAGGGATACGTTACTTTCGAATAACCAGGAAAAGGTTTATGCAAATGCAGACTAAAGATCGCAAATATCCAGTAAAAAAAAATATATCAAAAAAAATGGGAATGAAATTTTTAAAACAAATAAGGATAAAATGTCCTAACGCCGGTCTTCCCGAACCCCTTGCCAAGCAAAGTCGACAAACCTTAAATATGTTCAAAATTCGTGGATAAAAAGTAAATCATATAAGAAAAAATAATGTCCAATGACGGACCTCATCTACCTCCTTGTCAGAAGTATCTTTTCGCTTCTTGAATGATATTGAAATCGGGGAGAAATCGTTATAGAAATCCATATAATAATATAATAAAACAAAATATAAATTCAATAAAAAAAATAATTTTGTCGTGAACAAAAAAATTTTAAAGGAAAAATAATATATCCATCTACTGAAATCCCTGACCTTGGCACAATCATCGCCAACAATTGGGGTCTGATTGACGACATTTGGGACAATGCGTCAAAGATCGATCGATATATCAGTCAATTTCCGGTATATGGTTGCCATTGGATCCAACTGCTGTAGGGATACGTTACTTTCGAATAACCCAGGTAAAAGTTTATGAAAATAATTATCGCATTGATCGTAAGCCATAAAAAAAATATTGTAATTAAATAAAAATAAAGAACAAAAATCGGAATAATGAAAAAATATTTAAACCAAATTAGGATCAAATTTCCTATTAACGGACCCCTCACCAAGGTCCTGACTCGCCGCTTGGAAAATATTGAAAACGGGGGACATGAAAATCCGACGATTCAAGAAAATTGATCAAATAAGGTCATCCTCAGCTCTCAAACTTGAGGATGAAAATCTCAAAAAAATTAAGGAATTGAAATTGAAAATTTGCTTTGGTAGTAAATTAAAAAAAAAATAAAAAAAAATCAAAAAATGTCCTAATGCCGGACCACTTCTACACCCTTGCCAGAAGTCTCTTATCGCTTCTTGAATAATATTGAAATCGGGGGAAAACATTATGGAAATCCATAAAAACTAAATCTAAAATTCAAAAACCAAAAAAAATTAGATTACATAAGAAATATTAAAAAAGTAAATATTAAAAAAAAAAAAAAAGACCTCCTCGTTCTAAGGGAATATATCAATCCTCCAAGATCCCTGACCTTGGCACAATCATCGCCAACAATGGGGTCTGATTGACGACATGTGAGACGACTCGTCAGGGATCGACCGATATATCATTCAGTTTCCGGTATATGATGGACATTGGATCCAATCTGATCCAATCTGATGGGCATTGGATCGTATCTGTATGGATACGTTACTTTCGAATAAACCCGATAAGGGTTTTATGCAAATGCATTTACAAGATATTAGATCATTTCCATCTCTCAAACCTTCCATAAAATATAAAAATTTAAAGAAAAAATTTAATAAAATCAAAAAAAATGTAAATATCAAACATGAATGAATTCCAAAATGAAATTAAAAAATTAAAAAATTTTAAAAATATGCTCAAAATTTTGGAAAACGTGCAGATGAACATGGTTCAATAACTATATTATTCCCCTTTCTTTCGAGAGAGTATACGAAAGCTCTACTAAAAAAAAAGTACTACCTAAAACAATATGAAAATTTTATACGACGCCCTGAAAAATAATATTCAACAATATTAACTACAGGTTTGGATTACTGGATAATCGGGAACTTACCTTGCAGGAATTTAATTATGCTTAATAATTATTTCAGATTGTAGTGCAAAAAATCCGATCCATGTTTCGAGATAGATTTCCGGATTTGGCTGACATCATGGGGGCAATTCAATTCTGTTTTCCACTAGTTAAAAAACACGATTTAAAATATTCATACAAATCATCATAATATTTTTCCGAAAATTTTGATCCGAACAATAGAAGCTACAGCCGACGAATGGGGAGAATGCGAAAGCTCTATTGAAATTGAAATCTTGGAACTTTTTCTCAAAGGCTGCTTTGTGATTAAATTTTGATTTAGGAAAAACAAATCAAAAAAAATTATTTTTTTCTGAAAGTTTTGATCTGTTTACAAAAATGAAAATCCGGTAACTACTTTCTCAAAGCCAACTTTGTGATTAAATTTTGATTTAGGAAAAATCCAAAAAAATCATTTTTTTTTTTCTGAATATTTAGATCCGAACGCTTGGAGCTACTGTCGACGAATGAGACGAATGTGAGAGCTCGAGCTCTATGAAAATAAAAATCCGGTAACTTCTTTCGCAAAGCCTACTTTGTGATTAAATTTTGATTTAGGAAAATATCACAAAAAAAAAATATTTTTCTTTTCTTTAAATTTTGATCCGAACGCTGGGAGCTACTGTCGACGAACGAGACGAATGTGAGAGCTCGAGCTCTACTAAAATGAAAATCCGGTAACTTCTTTCTCAAAGCCTACTTTGTGATTAAATTTTGATTTTGAAAAAGCAAATCGAAAAATAATTTTTTTCTGAAAGTTTTGATCTGAACGCTAGGAGCTACTGTCGACGAATGAGACGAATGTGAGAGCTCGAGCTCTACGAAAATGAAAATCCGGTAACTTCTTTCTCAAAGCCAACTTTGTGATTAAATTTTGATTTAATAAAAAATCCAAAAAAAATAATTTTTTTCTGAATATTTAGATCCGAACGCTGGTAGCTACTGCCGACGAATGAGACGAATGTGAGAGCTCGAGCTCTATGAAAATAAAAATCCGGTAACTTCTTTCGCAAAGCCTACTTTGTGATTAAATTTTCAATTAGGAAAATATCACAAAAAAAAATATTTTCCTTTTCTTTAAATTTTGATCCGAACGCTGGGAGCTACTGCCGACGAATGAGACGAATGGGAGAGCTCGAGCTCTACG
>JBANCY010000479.1:0-31267 GCA_037040045.1 Phorticella flavipennis | reverse complement strand
CCTCGCCAGAGGAAGATGCTTCAGGTTGTGACCCGATAGGGTTGTTATAGCCACATAATAATAATAATAATAATTAAAATATCTCACAAATTTAACATTTAGAATGTTTCTATATTATATATACGATAGCTTCGCAAAGAGTAGCAAATCTTCAGCATCCCCCAAGATAATGTTTCCTTATATGTTATTAGTAGATTTTTAGATTTTAAAATATAATTTAATTGAACTGTTTTTCACTCTATTTCATCTCTATGGCATTTTATTATAATCCTCCTTCAAGTTTCTTCTTTCCAGTTACAACTGTCAACAGAATACACTTGTTTCCAATTTCATTCACATGGAAAAGTAGCTTAATGTTAGGTAGTTCTTAGGTAGATCCCCAGTCGAAAATCCCTATGAAAAGGCGAGCTCAATGGCTGTTCAGTCTTTTGGAATTGTAAAAATATTTAGCTAAACAAATCATCGTAATACAAAAGTAGGCAAAAAATAGAAAATCCCTAAACAATTGTTGCTACTTTTTCATTGTAAAGCGACAAAGTGTTTATCTGTTAAATCGCGTTACCAAAGGAAGTCAGGGTTATAGATGAATCAGCCTATAAGTGAAATGAGAAATGAGCTCTAATTTTTCAGCCTACTTTTGAAAGGTTTTTGTCCTGGCTTTGGTCAGGTTTTGGTATGGTTTTGACCTGGTAGTGCTACTACCCAAATAGCCCTACCACAATCGTGTCTTTTGATCTGAAATCTCTCGGTCGGTTAGGCTACAGCTACCTGTGTCAATGTCAACTTCAGTGCTAAATTGTCGCTTATTAAATGTCCCTCGATGTCTGTCCGACTCTCTGTCTGTCTCCCCGACTATCTGTCTGTTTTCTGTGTCTCTGAATGGAACACGGTTGAGCTACTTTATCAGTCTCTAAAAAATTCCACGTAACGGCCTGTCTGTCGTCCGACATTGTCTGCCGAAAATTATGACTTGTTTGGAAGTGCAAATAGCTCACTTCCTGTCTGAGTTTCGGTACTGCTCTACCTTTCTTCTGCTGCTTCTTCCCTGTACCTCTACCTCTAGCTCTACCTCGACTCTGCTCTGATTGTTATTTTGGCTGTTGTCGCCGTCACGGCCCGACGATGCCTGCTGATAAGGATGGATCGTTACCGCCAGCCAAAGAGCCAAACGGCAGCACTCCTCCGCGTCCTCATAACGTACCCATTATCCAATCCCAAATTCCCATTCTCATTGCCATTCGCATTCCCCATTCCAATTCTTTCATACACCATCACATAAGATATCCTCGCTGCGATAATATCGTATACTGCGCTACGTGCTACTGGGTTAGCTTTTGTTTGCGCTACCACCGAACCCTCTAGTCTCCCCCCGGGTCCCTAGTCCAGCTAGTCTCTCCCTACCACAATATGCTCGGCTATCCCCAAAAAATCTGTAGCCGCGACTTCGTCTTCATTTCATTTTATTATACTCTTTTATGTTAAAATTCTTATATGCACTTTGTGCTGAAGTTGGTTCTATCTCGAAGGAAGAACCTTTGGAGCACACTATGAAGAACCTTGGGAGTTCATGGTATTCTTTGTTCTTAGTTCCCTTCGTATACCTACTTTGAGCGATCGATTTGAGTTATGATATCGTAAAAGTGAAAATAGTGTTTGCCTCATATTTTCTAGGTTTTTTTTTAACAATTTCATTGAAATTTTAAATATACTTAAATTTAGTTATATTCTATTGATATACCAAGTTTCATATCAATTGATTTATAAACATGGAATACGTTCCATATCTGCTATGTTCTGGGCTTAGAAAGGTTAGCATGGAACTTAGTCGAACTCACTAGACATATTAATTTCTTATACAATAGCTATTTTCAGCTATCGATTTGAGTTGTTCTATATAGTATTATATGTAGTTATTATCTAACCAAATATTGGTTGTGCTGCATAACTTCTTTGTTACATAAACAATTTTAACTAAATTTTAGATACACTTAAATTTATTTATAACTGATTGGTATACGGAGTTTCATATAGATTGATCCATATATGATATGTTCAAGCAACATAAAGGTTTGTATGGAGCTTAGTTATTTTTTATTTTTACTATATATCATCCCAGAGCATATAGCATATCTGTGGTCAATTCTTTAGCAACCTTAGATGTCATATAACTAGAAAATACTTTTTGCCCATATTTTCTATATTTATAAAGCAAATACTTTCAAATTTTAAATACTCTTCAACGTATGTATTATCAATGGATATACCAAGTTTCATAACAATTGGTTTATAAGAATAGCAGACATGCCCCGATCAAAAGAACAATACACACTATTTTCTAGAACTCTTAGTTTAAAAGCTGTTTGTCTTAGTTCGTTAGAATATCGTTTTGAGAATCTTTATAGATCGCAAGTTCGAGTACCCCTTTCCAAAAATTAAATCGAATCGAAAAGTGCATACAATATTCGTAGAGCCAAAAAATATGTTTTTTTCGGTAAATTTTTCGGTTTTTTTTTTTGGTCTTCTTGTTGTGGGCGTGTCAACCGATTCACAACATATGGGATCACATTACGCTGATGGTCTTGTAATGCGCTTCCGTTTCTCGGGGGTAATTGCCCCAGAGATGAGCCCAGCCCCTCCCGAGCCGAGCGGAGGCTGTGCAAAGGCGCCGACAACGCTTTGCGAACAGCGTTTTTTCGGCTTATTTTGTAGCTGTTGCTACTTATTCGGTTCTTACCTTGTCTTTTCTTTGGGATTTGAGTTTTTTTCTCGTTTTTTTCTGGACCGGGTCGGTACGATATGGTTTGAAGCAGCAATTACACTTCCGCTATACAAAACGAAACGAAAACCAAGTGGAAACATCAGAATTTCATTCATGTTTAGACTTGAAGTCTCTGTTCCACTCCCAGTCTCAGTCCCAGTCTCAGTCCCAGTCGGAGTCGAAATCGTTGTCTCAGACTGCGGCTTAATCTCTTCCCGGTTCCCAGTGCCCAGTTCGCAGCATTCCCAGTTCTCAGTTCCCATTCAGTGATCGAGCGAGCATTCATTCATTCGTGTTGATTGCCACCTTTGGTACCGCCTCATGCCGCATGCCGCATGCCTCACGCCTCACGGCTTACAGCGGCCTTTACCCTAGCCATTTCTATCTCTCTTCCACTCACTCTGTCTCCCTATATCTCCTGCCCTTTCTCACTGTGTCTCTGATTCTTCAACTCTTGCGCCAATAATTTGTCTACCTTTGCGCTAATGAACAGCCAGCAGCAGCTACCTAGTGCAAAAAACGGCTAAGAGAAATAAGCTAGACCATAGAAATACCCTGTAAAACAGCTTAAAATGAAAATTATGACAGATATTTTAACAATTTCAGTTGACAAATGCTTTGAAATTGCAGAAATTAAAGTTTCATTATGCTGAGCTACTTATCTAGCTTTTATATGTATATAACTTCGGTCTTAAAGTTGCCATCGTTCTGAAACTTTTAATATTGCTTTGTGACACACTTTATAAATGTACAAAACTAAGTTTACATCATTATGTTAAGAAGTGCAGAATTTATGAAAATTTTTCAAATTTTTGGGAGATCATATTAGGATGTAAAAAATTTGGCTGGAACATTAAATATAGTCTCTATGTGCAGCTACATAATAAATTTCATGATACTAGAATAATTGTAGCTATTATATATATTTCGTCACTTTTCGGTATAATCACAGGGCGTATCAAAATTTTGATAAATAATGTTGTGCATTTTATATTCAGAAACCTATATACCAATTTTTAGCCTCGGTGGACCAGTGGATCGTGCACTGTACCGACAAACAAGAGGTGCGAGCTCGAATCTCGCACATGTCAATAGGTATGACCCTCCTAGAAATACTAGATTGTGGCGTAGGATTTGAAATCACACCTAAAAAAGTTCTTCAGTGAAGGAAGCAGAAATAAAGCCAAATAGTGCTTCAGGCTTTGACCCGATAGGCTTGTTATAGCCATATAATAATAATAACATGCCAATTTTGAAGTCAACAGCAAAAGTTATCGAAAAACGTTCTATGGATTATAGGGAGAAAAGGTCTTTAAGAACTATCTAGATCAGGAATAGGTAGTTTTTACATATCCTCAATGCAAATGTAGTAAAATTAGGGAAAGTGTTTTAAAAAACTACACTTAGTTTTTTTAAGGGACTGATCATATTGTTAATGAGTTCGAAAAGGCTAAAGAAGCTAAAGAAGCTAAAAAATCGCAGAAAAACCAACCAAGTTCAGCGAAGCCTCTACAGGTAATGGTCTATAGGGTATATATAAAAAATGAGAGCTCGATTAAGAGAGAAAAAGACAGAGAGACAGAGAGACAGAGAGAGAGAGGGAGAGATAAGAAGGAAAAAACGCCAATAGCTGCACGAAGAAACCGGCAAACAAACAAGAATCAAATCCAATTTATGTTATTTTATTTTTATGATTTTGGGGCCAACATTAATCATAATTTTGGGTTCCGCTCGGCGAGCGTGAAATAATTTTTATGCGCCGTTTTTACGCTGCGAAGACAAAAAAAACACAAAATTTGGAAAAAAGGTGTCAATCGGTAATTTGACGCAAGACGGGGGACGGCGGACGCAAGATGGGAGACACAAGATGCGAGCTGCAGTTTGTGTTTTTGCAATTAGCAATGCGCCAGATGTTAGGCCTTCTATGTATCTAAATCTATATCTATATGGTATATAGTAGTATCTGTGTCTGACATGACAACGCGGAGCGGGTCAAGTTGAAAACTGACGAAATTTTCATTCAAAACGGGCAATGCCAACGGTTCGATTCAAGGCTCGAACCAAAGACTCACGACAGAGTTCATTTGGCGTATTTTTCGGTTCTGGCTTGAATTTTGAGTGTTTGCAGCATTCTTAGCCTGATTTGGAAATATATATTTTTTCATTTTTTACATTTTTGAAGGAACCTCTGGAAAAGATTGGTCGCTTGTAGCCGGAATATAAGCCTCAAGAAACTAGAAATTATCAATTATATTAAATATATATTTTGACTTTCCGATTTGTATGAACTTAAAGCATATATATGCCTAAGTTTTTGTTTTAATTCTGCTCTGAATCCAATTCCAAATCCTGGATCATGTGGTTCGAGTTTTGGTTGATTTTTATACTAAATTTTAACCCCAAAAAGTAGCTGGTTTGGGGTGTTTTGAATCCCTTAAGCCAATTTTTGGTTTTTTGGCAGAAATATAATGTGATAAATGATCCGATCCTTTTGAAATTTGCTGGAGTCAAATATAATAAAGAAACTTGGAATTATGTGAAATTATAATACTAATGCGTGAAAAATATTGGAAATATGGGCAAAGCCGTCTTTTTAGCTGTATGGTAGTCATATGATATAATTCTTCGTACGCTTAGACTTTTGGTGGAGCGTTTGATAACAAGGTATCTTAAGAGTGTGTGAAATTGTGAAGTGTGAAATTTATATTCATAAGCTTAAAAAATCATTGGAAATATGAGCAAAATCGAGTTTTAGTTGTACAATTTCAATATGATAAAATGATCCGATCTTTTTGAAATTTTGTGGAGCGTTAGATAAGCAAAAAACTTTAGAAAAAATGAAATTTCAATCCGGAGGCTTGAAAAATTGTAAAAATTTTTGGCAAGTCCGGCTTTTAGTTGTATGTCAGCTATATGATATAGTGGTACGATCCTTTTAAAATTTTATAGAATGATAAATAAGAACCAATTTTAAGAGTGTGAGGAATTTGAATAGAACAACTTGAAAGGCATGAGAAATATGTGCAAAAACCTATGGTATAGGGGTTTAATCTTGCTCGGTTTCGACATATGTGCTGTACAGGAAGGATATGTGATAAGTTTCATGACGAAAGCTCAAAAACTAAGGGATTAACTGACATCCATACAGACAGGCGGATCAACGTCGATTTCTTTCTTCTTTCTATTATCTTCTGACCATTATGGAGTTAATTTTTGAGAATCTACAAAGTATCCCTCTGAATACTACTCAAAAAGGAGTATAAATATTTGAATAATTGAGCGGAAAGTTCTGCTCTATATATGGAACTAGTTCGGTATAGGTAAATATAGTGCAATTCTATATTCCCTTAAGTTTCGATTAAATGTAGGAACTAAATAAGAACTAAGTTCTTATAGAATTCCAATTGAAAAAGTTAAAAAACCTAAACAAATCTGTAAACCAGTTTGCTTTTGCTTTCCCAGTTCTAATGAGGTAGATCAAAATTCTTTATTTTGAATTAAAGAGCTCTAAAGACCGTCAAACCATTGAACATTGAATGGTTCGAGTAGCGTTGGTGTGGGTTTGGGTATGGGTAGTATTTTCGGGTGGGTTGGGGGACTTAAAGACCTTTCAACTCGGTAGCTGCGCTGACAGATTGTATGCCCGAATGTCAGGCCCGGAGACGAAACCATTTGGACGGACAATGATGACGTAGCAATTGTGTACAAGCTGAATGACAGCCAAGAATGCAGCCAGCCAGCAGGTAGAGTGCCAGAGGAGTGCACACAAAGAGCTAGAGGGAGATGGCCATAATGGATGATATAACCTGTTGCAGTTTCGTTGAGGCACTTGAAAAGCAATTTTTGAAATTTATTTTCCATTTATTGCTTTATTTATTTTCCTTTTTTTTACCTTTTTTCCGTGTGGGCTCAGCGCTCATTCAAGTTCCCGTGCCCCTTCCCATATCCCAATACCAAACCCAATCCCAATCCCATTTCCAATCTTATTCTTTAGCCCATTCTGAGGGCCAGTTACCAGAGTTCTATCCATTCTATCTGCTTATGCGATTAGAGGAGCTCTGGGTTATAGCCAAGGTATACATAGTTAGTTAGGCACTGCCTGGGTTGGGTTGGGTTGGGTTGGGTTGGTTTCTTGTCCATATTGTTGATGATGATGATGATGATGCTGCAGTCTGTTTATTTGTTTTCGGGGACTATTCACTGAAAAGGGGGATCTTTAGAGGAATGCTTTGCTCAATGGACTTTGTGTTCGGGGCTTGGACAACAATCGAAAGTAATAATGAAATCTCATAAACAACAACAACAACAACAACAACAACATAAAGGCATGTCGCCAAGTGTCCAGACACAGAACAGTGCTGCGCAATTTAGCTGTACGATAAGCTATCTTTACCTAAAAACATTAAAATACTCTTAAATAGCTAAGGAAAATTTATAGCTAACAGCTTCTCTTTAAACACATTTTCTGGCTAAAGGCTCGATGGCACTGTATTTTTCGAGCCAAAACATTATATACCTTTTTTCAAATCTATTAAATAGCTAGAAAGAAATCTATAGCTCACATATTCGGGCTAAATGGCATTACCAAATTTGATTTTTGTTTTGATTCCCAAAGACTAGCTAGTTTTGAGTTTTTGTCAAGTTTAAAAACTGTCTAATAGCTAGATTTTTGTATAACCTGTATAAGAACTAGTTTTGTAAATATCAAGCTTAAAAAAATTGCAATTTTTTTTAGCCATTTCTAGTCAAAAACAGAAAATTGAGTTTGTTTTTATTATTGCTCTTAGCTTTTTAAGCTAGGTTTTCCAAATTAGCCAGCAACTAGCTTGATAAAAGCACTTTCTATTACATTTTGGCAAATCTTTTGGCTTGAATTTTGGCTTTTTTTGGCCATTCCTCCTAGAAAAACCAGGTTGTGGCGTAGAATTTGAAATCCACTCGCGAAAAAAAAGATCTTCAGTAAAGGTAGCAGAAATAAAGACAAATAATGATTCAGGCTGTGCTCCAATGGGGTTGTTATAGACTGATAATAATATCCATTAAATATAGCTAAAACTGGTAGCTAAGACTAATATATATTTTTGTGGAGTCTAAAACTAATTTTGCTTATTCCTGAGCAGCGGTGTTGTTTTTTGGCTTTTGTTCAATTTAGCTTTTTTTTACTATTGCTTGTGTATTAGCTATTACCAGCTGATGCTGACCTCAATTATAAGCTATTTTTTGGCATATTTTATTAATTTTATTAATTTTTATCTGTTTTAAACAGATTCTTAATTTCAGCCTTATTTGCCTGAACTGACAAATCCGCTGAGGGTCTTTTCCAACTGTTGTCGTTGGCAATTAGAAAATAGCTATATTTTTTGGCTATTTACTAAAGCTGGCAGCACTGTTGTCTACTGCTGCCCTTTTTGCCTGTTGACGACGCTGACGTTGACGCTGACGCTGACTGCGACGTTGACGTTGACGCCGACGACACTTGCCTTGATTTTTATTATGCTTTTCGACCAATTTACACACACACACACATAGTGTGTATATATGTATGTGTGTGTCTGCATTTCTGCATTGTTTTTGTGCCTTTTGATTTATTGTTAGCAGGAATGGGAGAGGGAGAGGGAGAGAGAGAGAGAGAGAAAGAGGAGGAGAGAGCAAAAAGGAATGCCCTCAGCAACAACAACACAATAAGAGCGCACACAGCAGGAACACATTGTTGCAACGTGCTCTCTCTCTTTCTCTGTCTGCCTTGACTGTTGATCTCTGGCTTCGCTCTCTCTCTCTCTCTCGGCTGCACTTGGCTCTCACTTGTTGTTGTTGTTGTTATTCCTTGCATTCCACTCTCCGCGTAATTTTTTACCTTTTGCCAAGAATTGTGCGTAACGCTCGCTCTCTCTCTCTCTCTCTCTAGCAAACATCTATTCTTGTGCGCGCAGCGACGCCAGCGTCGCAGTCAGCGTCGACGTCGACGTCAACGATAACGTCAACGTCAACGCAGCTGTAGACAGTTCATTAATGTTATCAACAGCAGCGGGGGTCGGGGCTGAGCGCTTGCTGTGTTTCCTTTGCATTTTGGCCGCATCGTTGTAGGTAATAACAACAACAACAACAACAACTACAAAAAGAACAATAACAATAACAACAACAGGTCGCATTACTTGTTGCTGGCAGCGCTGCTTCGGTCGCTGCTGCGCCAATTGGTTTGTGTCCTGACTAAACGTCAACTGTTATAGGCACTTGTGCCTTTTGCTTGTTGTTATTGCCGCAAAATGGAATAAAGTCAAGAATAAAAAAAACATATTTTTGGAACCGACAAATATCATATAGAACTAACCTAAGTATTTGGCAAATATCTTTAAAATGTAGTCAAAAATCAAAAAGAGCTACAAATTTGACTTGTTGCAAGAGTTTTGAATGAATCAGACAAAAGAGATAAACGGAATTTGAGAACTTTCAGCTTAAGATTTCATCAGATAATACGAATGTTGCATACAGAATACAAAATTTGAGTAAAACCGTTGGATAGCTTGTTGAAAACAAAGCTTCAAAGCAAATTTGACAACTCTAGCCCCTATAGCTTCTGAGTTTCCTAGGATAATACAATTGGTACAAATGGAATAACTAATCTAAGTAATTCGGTTGATTTCTTTCTTAAAAACAAAGCTATATACGAAATTTGACAATTCTAGCCTTACTGGAATCTGAGTTCAATGAGGTATTTCGGATGATACACAACGAATATAAAATATAAATAGAGCTGTTGAATTACTTAATTTAAGCGAGGCTGTATACCAAATTAAAAAACTCTAGCTCTCTTAAACTCTGAGTTCATTGAGGTATTTCGGTTAATACATATTGAATGCAAAATCTAAGTAAAACTTTTGAATTTTATGCTAAAAGCGAAGCTATATACTAAATTTGATAACTTCAGCTCATCCAGTTTCCGAGTTCAATGAGATAATAAAATAGCTTAACCTTCAAAAACATAAAAAATAAGAGCAAGCCGGACTTTGGGGAGGCGCACATTGACACAATCAATAACCTTTTACCCCTGAGCTAACTCCCCCGCATGCTTCTAGGCACTACAATCTGCAGATAGCATTTTCTTGGAAAAAAACAAGTTGGCAAAAAAAAAAAAATCGGTAGAAAAACAGAAACAATAACAAAATCAAGAGTTGGCCAAAAAAGGATATGGCAACATGCGTCGCTCAGTTGGCCTCCGTGTACAAATTGTCAGCTCGAATGGAACGGGCCAGTTGCGTTTTATGGCCAACTTGTTGACCAGATGAACTACTTTCCCAACAGTCCGAGACGAGACCAAAGACCAGAGACCCGATCGGAGAACAGACCAGACCAGGCCAGACCAGACCTGGCCCGTCCAGAACAGAACAGAGTGAAGAGTCATCAATGGTAACCGTTAGCTGTCTTTAATCTTTAACTCGATTGAATTGAACACAAAACTCACCTGTGCGAAAATCCAGCGAATGCAGTCCAAAAAATCTTGTCCAAATGGTCCAAATTCTCGGGTTTTGTCAATCAACGGTAAAACTAACGAGATGCGCTCGAAAAGTCGTCGAAGAATCGTCCCGATAATTCACAGAGCACAACAAGCACAACAAACCTAGAAACATCAAATAAAACCCATTAAAAAATCGTATGGCATTTTTTTTACTTGTTTACCAAAAAATAAAATAGCAATTAAATAGAAAGAGATTTAAATATTCCGACTAAGCGATACCCTGTAAACAGCTGTAAATTGGTGTTTTCTTGAGAAATGTTTGTTATATGTTGTGAAATTTGAGGTATATATAAAAACATATAGAAACAATTAACATAACCAAAATTATAACATTTAGTATAGTTTTTTTTGGACTGAAAGATGGTTTTACATGTCGAAATTCTTATCTTCAGCACGGCTATACAAAATCTCAATAGAGCTGTTTAATTCCTTATTAAAAGCGAAGCCAATTATCAAATTTGATATCTCCGGCTCTTCCGGTTTCTGAGTTCAACGAGTATCACCTGGTACATATGGAATCTACAAAATCTGACTAAAGCTATTGAATTACTTGGCAAAAATGAAGCTATGTTCCAAATTTGACAGCTGTAGCTTTTACTGATTCTGAGTTCCATGAGCTAATACGGATGGTACGTATATAATTCCGACACTAAATAAAACTGTTGAATTGTTGAATAAAAGCGAAGGTTTATATCAAATTTCAGAACTCTAGCTCTTCCAGTTTCTGAGTTCAATGAGATAATACGGATGATACATGTCGAATACAGAATCTAAGTAAAATTGTTAAATTTTCTGTCCAAAACGAAGCTATATAGCAAATTTCACAACCCTAGCTCCTCCAGTCTCTGAGTTCAATGAGGTATTACGAATTGAAAACTCTAGTTCTTCTCGTCTCCGAGTTAAATGTGGTAATACGGTATAGAAAGAGACTGAAAATGCACATGCCCAGCTTGTTTGCTTATAGGGTATGTCCAAGGAAATAACTCTGCCAATTCGTAGCTGTGGTCTACGGTGGGTCGGGGGCTTTTCGGGGGGCATTAAATCCAATCCAATTCAATTCAATTTGTTGGTCTCTTAACTCACATCCGTTGGCAACAAGCGACAAGCAGCGCAACGGCACATTTCCGAAATGCTCGAAAATATTTGGCATTAGAAGCGCCCCGAGCAAGATTGGTAATCGGACCGAAGAGCCCCCGGTCCCCGGCCCCCGGCCCCCGGCCCCCGGCCCCCGGCCTACAGGTCCCTCTCTGAAGAAACGCTACAAATCAACCGCAAGCAAAATTGAGACTTTTCTTTCACGTTTTTTTGTGGTTTTTGGTGTTGTTGTTGTCGTTGGGCATTTGCATGAATGAATAAGATGGAATGAATGGATTGATTGGCTTTCGATTCATTCAAAATTAACCATGAAATAAATTTTGACAAGCTATCGATAATTGATAACAACTTTGATTTTGTTTTGTTATCGATAATTAAACGATCCCCAAGCCAAATTTTTGATGTTGTCTGAAAGATTGAAGCATTTTTCATACATCAATTAACTGATCCATACATACATCATTTGCGCAACAAAGCTATAACATCAAGGTATAAAATATACATATCAGAGATATATGAATATACTGATTAAGCCCTCAATTTGTGCAATACATCATTCAAAACCTTCATACATACATATTGAATCTTAAATCATTAGATCGCAGAAAAGCCACACGCAGAGACTGCTGAAGTATTTTACATCTCTCAATATCATCAAACATCATCGTTATATATCATACACCATATATCAGTATATCATTCGTCAAAATAAGTAACTGACACATACAATAGACACATACAACAAGCGGATCGCAGAGATATAGTATACACTACAACGACAATAGACACTATGGATGAAACACTATGACTCTGTGGATGCATACATCAGACTAACGTACATCAATCAAAGTGCCACACACACACAAATATCAATCAAATATAAGTTATACAAAGTAACTTACATGTATAACGAAGCTAACTGTAGACACAATTTATCATACATCATATGCATCATTATGAAGAAACATAATACATCAAACTAGTATCCATATATCAAAATTTGCAACTAACACTTACAGTAAATAAATGAAACCAGTTGACAAGGAGACTTTGGATGACATAATATCACACGGTCTTCACATAAATATAATCCACACTATCTTCATACATCATACATAATCATACATCATATAACAACATGAAGTTCAGAAACAAGCGGATAGGACACATGAAACAATATCACACGACCTTCACACAATCCAAATTACATAATTTATACCATATTTATACATCATGTATCTAATGCCATACATCAAAATAGGTTTGATCATACATCGTATAACAACATGAACTTCAGACACATGAAACAATCGGCAGAAGACACTTTGGATAACATACTATGAGACTATCCTAACACAAGCAAATCTACACCATATTTATACATCATACATCATACACCAAGTATCAAAATAGGTATGATTATACATCATATAACAACATGAACTTCAGACACATAGAACAAGCGGATTGAAGACACTTTGGTTAACGCACTGTGAGACGACCATAACACAAACATCATCTTACATCATCATCCTACACATTAAAACATACATCAAAATATGTATGATGTATCACATCATACTTCAAAGTCAGACACATAACAAGGGGGACAAAAGGCATTTTGAAACACACTATGAGCCGTTAGAAGCATCAGCCATATATCAGTCATACATCAGTCATACATCACAGACATACATACATCACAGACACATGGGGAAGTATTTGTGTCATTTTCCGTTCTGTCGCCTGTTTTGCAGCTGTTTGCCGGTTGCCGTTTTAAAAATAAAAACAAATTCGAAATTCGAAACAAAAATAAGAATCAAAATCAAAATCAAAATAAAAGAATAAAAATGTTTATTTTTTACCCACTTTGCACGCACTTTTTTGTTTTTGTATTTTGTTTTTATTTTTGTATTTTGTTGTTTTTTGGTTTCTCGTTTTGCACTTCAAATCGGCGAGAAGAGGAAGAGGAAGAAGAGGCAGACGCAGCGGCGGCGGCGGCGGCGGCGGCAGCGACTGCACTCATTGGCCAATTGCATTGGCTGTCAATTAACCGTTAGTGCGCGATCTGCTTATCAATGATAAGAGACAACAACAACAACAACAACACTCGCACAACAGTAAAAAAAAAACACGGTAAAAAAAACGTAAACACGCCGACAAAAAAGACGCCAAAACGTAAAGAATGCAGAGAAAAAAGCAGAGACAAAGCACGCGCTGCCCTCGGAACGCACAACCTGCCAGCGTCGCGTCACGTAAGTAACTGAAGCAGCGTCTGCGTCGACAGCGCCGGCGACGGCGCAGCAAGAAGCGCTCGGCTCGCATCGGCTGCGGCACGAGGGCGACACGAGTGCCCAGTGCAACGCGCCGAAGACCCCCAAAGCTGCGCCAAGGAAGCTGCGCGCGTCGGCGTCGGCGTCGGCGTCGCTGCAACCACCCACAACAAAAGTGCGCCTGTGCGTAAAAGAGACAGCATGCTTGCTGGTCCGAAGGGAGCGACCATTGGTACGCACGACGCGACGCAGGCGACGCGGCGCAGCCGACGCACCACCTACAAATAATTGCAGCATGATTGATGCGCGCGTGTCAACTGCACTTTTATACCCTGTAGCTTTTGGCAATGGGTAATTGGAGGGTCTATTGGCTTTTGTTGGGCATGTATAGGGTATGCCTAGCGTGAGATGGCACTTTGTTATCGTATATAAACGGCTTTATCGATGCTTTCCGGATATGTTCTGTGTTGTTGTCACCGATATAGTAGAGAATTTGAAGTTTATACACACGTTATTTTCCGGAAAAACTGAGGGGTGTATCAAAATTTGCAGCTTCTATTTATGACCCTATATACCAAATTTGCAGCCAATAGCTTAATAATTGCAAAAGTTATGGTTTTGGTGGTCCAGTGGATAGCGCACTGTCCCGCCAAACAAGAGGTGCGAGCTCGAGTCCCTCACATGTCAATAGGCATGACCCTCCTAGAAAAACTAGGTTGTGGCGTAGGATTTGAAATCCACCCACTTAAAAAGACTTTATCAGTGAAGGAAGCCAGAAATAAAGGAAAATAGGGCTTCAGGTTTTGACCCGAAAGGGTTGTTATGGCCATATAATAATTATAATGGTCTGCCACGCCTACTACTGCCATAAATAAAATGGGGAAGGTGAAAAAAAGGGGTAAAGCCGTTCGAGTCTTCTCCTGACTCGTGTTCGAGGGCTGGAAGTCCGTTCCTAGTCTTTTGACTAGGTTGTTCGGGTGAGCCTTCAGTCGCTCCATAATTTTTTTTGCAGATTTCTTGTATCTTTTCTATAATTTTGGACCTGTAAGTCGCTCGATATTCCTTTTTCTTACAAACCAAGGAGTTCCAGTTATCTTGTCGTTATCGTTATCGTAGGGTTTTCGCCTGAAACACTCATTATATTTATATTTTATATACATGTACTGTATATAATATTTTCCGATCAATCTCTTCAAAATTTTTCCAAAATGGGTTAAGACAAATCGGTTCTGTGTACCGACTTCCTAACTTTCGGAAAATAGCCAACTTCCAGGATGCTGTTGAAAATTAACACCAGAAAGAGCAGTACTTGATCTGATAGCACTTTTATTATCCTACTGTCCAATAGGCCCTCGCCTGGAGCTTTCTTGGGTTTGAGCTTAGATTCTTAGATGCTTTAGTTCCACTAACTGGACAGGTTTTTAGAGCCATATGAAACGGTGTTCCCAGACTACTGAAGTCACTAAGGTGACGTTATGGGAATCTAATAAATTCGGGGATTTCCAGTTCTAGCATACTCTCTTCTGACTTTGATCTTAATGCGGTGGAGTTGTACAACTACAGGAGAGAGCCGTGCTTGTCTTTTTACAACTGGGTAATACTTACTTCTCAGGCTTGATTTTATCAACATATCATGATAGTATGCTAATTTTAAAATATCAGATTGATCCGATTATATATTATTTTAAAATTATTATAAGTAGAGCATTTAATTTTATCATCCAAAAATGATTTAAGTTCGGGCATTAATGAATATCTTCCCTAAAGAAATACTGAAAACTTCAGAAGCTCGGATCATAAAGACAGAAGTCGGATCAAAATGGCAAAAGGTGAAAAATTGATGATACTCCAAAATGAATTTTTTTTATTAATTTAGGCGTAGAGCATGCAAAACATTATATAATAGTTTATAAATTCTATAATTCTAGAAATTTTGATTTGAACTTTGGATTGTAGGTTTATGACTATGTTAAAAAGCTGGTTCTAAAATTTCAGAAGGATCTGAACATACAAATAGGAGTTATAGGAAAAGTTGCCAAAAATGTTTCAAAGCTGGCAAAATTATTGTTTCCTGATTGTTAATTGTTTATTTTTTACCATTTAAATAAAAGACAATTTTTGTTTTTTTTTTTCAGTATTTTAATATTTTTTTAATATATTTTTTTGTTGTTGTTTTATGCACTTAACAGTTTGTTCGTAATTTACATTGATGCTGATGTTGCTTTTTCAATAATAATAATAATAATAATCATATATTTTCTTTTGTTTTTCTTCTTGTTTTAATATAGTTTTTAGTTCCATAAACTTGGTAATATAATAATAATAATATTTACTTTGTGTGTGTGTGTGTGTTGTATGTGTGCTTGGTTTTATTTCGATTTCGATTTATTTTCGATATTTTGAAAGAGGCTGAACAACGTTTTACACTGGGGAAAATTCTCTCTCGATCTCAACGAATTGGCAACTCTTTTCTTTAGTTTATATAAAATGCGCTTGTTTTTGTTGTAGTTGTTGTTGTTGTTGGCTAGTATAAGTTGTTGTTGTTGTGTTAGATGAGTTAGTTTTAGGCCTTAAGTTTCTAGTTTTATCGATAGAAATGTTTCATCTTCATCTTTTCGAATTGGCTTCTCTTCCTGCTCCTGCTCCTGCTCCATCTTCTGCTCCTTTCTTCCTATAGTTTTGCTTTCTATCCTTTTAAATCATTATTATTATTATTATTATTATTATGATAATTATAATTATAAATTTACTCAATATATATTTTTTTATTTTTTAAGTTTTAAGATTAAATTGAAATTTTGCGAAGCAATTGCAACATTTCGATTCGATTCGATTTTGTTAGTTTTTCTTTTCGATAATTTCACGTTTCCTACAATACAAAAATTAGCGCAGTGTTGAAATCGATAAACCGAAACTATACAGTTACGATATAATATATATATATATGTATATAGCTGGGTTTATCTATTAAAAAAAAAAGTAGCTAACTTTTGTTGTGGGGTTTACGTTTTCTTCTGGTTGTCTCTCTGTGTGTTTTGGGTTGATCTAAACCACGGGTGGTTCAGTACCGCCATGGGGCTCATCGTTCCTAAAATCGGAGGGAAATAAATAAAAAATTAAATTATATAAAAAAAATTACAACAAAAACTTAAGAACTAAAGATAAAAACAATTTACGGAATATAGAAATAGATTAAATGATATAGAAATAATATAGAAATAAAATATACAATGAATAAAAGAGGATTATCTTGGGCCAGCCGCAAAGTTCGGATTATATTTGAATAACAGATATTATAAAGAAACCGAAGTCTGCGCGAAATTTCAGATCTATAGCTTAATAAACATGGCAAACATGGAGAAAATGTATTTTTATGGGACCTATATGATATAGTGCTCCTAATCTTTTAAAATTTGGTGAAACTATGGGTAATAAAAAAGCTTTGCTGTGTATTTTGTATCAAAATGCTTGTAAAACATGGGAAATATGGGCAAACCCGACTTTTAGCTGTCTGGCAGTTATAAGATATAGTCGTTCGATCATGTTGAAATTAAGTGCAGCAATAGACAATAGGGAATTTTAAGAGTCTGTGAACACTAGCTTGAACAACCGACTTTTAGTGGTATAGCTGCTATATGATATAGCAGAGTGATCCTTATAAAATTGGGTGTATTTATAGATTATAAAGAATCTTAAGGGCTTGTGAACTTTGAATGCAAAAGTTGGAAAAACATGGGAAAAACAAACAAGTTTTAATTGCTTGACAGCCATATGCTATAGTAGTCTGATCCATTAAACAATTTTATGGAACCATGATAAATAAAAAAATTAAGTGTGTATCAAAAAAAAAATGAGACAACTTGAAATTGCTAGTAAATATGAGCACAAACGTCTTTTAGTTTATATATAAAGGAAAAATATGATGGTTCGCTTCCGGCAAAAAGTATATTTTTACTTCCGGAATAATTTTTTTGTTGTTTTGTAATCAGCATAGGATTGAGCAAAAGGTTGAAGTGTTTGGAGTAATGGTGTTCTTTGAGAAGACAAACATAGTTCTATGTATTATACGGATTTATCCTATAAAATTTTAGCTATATTTTGTTGAACAGTTATGCCCAAATTAGTTTTAAGCAAATGCTAATTTTGTCTAATATTAATTCAAAGTCTTAAGAACTAGACAAAAAAAAATGGTTTACTTTTTCCCCATAAAAATAAGCACATTTTGCTAGGGGCTATAATAGTGCTAATAGGGCGTAGCCTGTAAGGATTGACAATAACAAGTATAATACAATATAAATAGATATAGTATGTATCGTATATATCGTATATATCATCTATATATATAGATATAGCTGATATTGTACTGCTCTAGGGAAATGCTAGGCATAAAACACATTTGACTAGAAACTGCAAGCGTTAAACAAGTGATAAAAACTTTATAGTTGAGAGCATATATAGGTATATATAACCAACTAGTTTTATGAGTATATATAGTAGATATATATTCTCTATATATATGTATGTAAAAGTATCTTTCTATGGGTATTACATAGGGTGCAATTTCAGACTTTGTCTCAACGAGTCGCGCGCTTCGAACTCGACTCAAACTGTGCCGCTGTCTGTACCGTTCGAATATATATATATATAGTTATATAATGTATATAATATATAGTTTTATATGTAGTTAGCATAGTTTCTCACTTAAGATTTAGTTTATTTTAAACATTTTTAACAATAATTTTAGTTTTTTTGCTGCTAGCTAAAAAAAAAAGAAAAAAATTTATATATATATCGGTTGTTTACGTAATATATATATATATATATATATATATATAACCATATATAGTAAGTATTTATCTATATAGTTATTATTTAACATGATATTTTGCAATGATATGGCACGATTATAACGGTATATTATGGTATCGCATTTAACTGGGAGCTGGCAACACCCAGAAGCAACCCAGGGCCAGCAGGGTTGCCACCTCGCTGGCTGCACGTGCGGCACGATTATGTTGCAACTGATTGAAATTGGGCCGTGGATAGATGATATGCACCGGCGGCGGCTGATCGTATTTATCGAAAAAATTTGGATCGTAGCGCACATCGTTCGCATCGAAATCGTGTACGATTAAACTAGAAGGACTATCGTAGCTACTGAAGAACTCCGATGAGATTGAGTGAGGCATGTCATGGGATGAGCATGATAAAAATTTTCAGATGGAACATTATAGAAATTGCGTTGGTATTATTTATGGATATATTACTCTTAGAGGGGAGCACAAATTGATTAGCTTAGGTCATATTTCCTTGGGATGAACTTCATTTGGAGCTTTTAAATCATAATCAAGGTTTTGATTATTTAGAACTTAAGGAAATCTATTTCGGGACTATTTCGATCAAATCTTTTCAATCGACAAAGAAGTCAAAGTCCTTCTATAGATGACGACGAAGTCCTGTTACCGTCAACTACCTAAATAGCCTTAACGAAGAGGTCTCCTCCGGAGACCTCATCAGGAGTTGTGGGTTCGATTCCCACTCATGTCGATAGGCATGACCCTCCTAGAAAAACTAGTTTATGGCGTAGGATTTGAAATCCACCCAAGTAAAGGCAAATAGTGCTTCACACTGTGACCCCATGGAGTTGTTGTTTTATTTTTTTGAAGAGGTCTCCACTCGGAAAAACCTTTCTATTTATCTAACTTTTCTTTTCGAAAGGAATTTTCTTTGTATGCTTTCCTCCGGGTGGGTTTTCCGACACTTCCCATGTTCTCCATAAAAGACAACACTTAGTTCATCTAAGATATTGTATCGGAAGATGACATCTTGTTTCGGCTTTCTTCCAAGTCTGCCAGTTATGACTTTATACATATTTTTCCGACATCCTTTCAGTTTTCTCCTTTACCACTCGAAGGGTATTTCCCTGTTGCTCTTCCGTTTTTAAGACCCGCAGAGCTTTTCAATTTGTGCTTCCCCGTGATAATAAATTCAACTAAAAATACCCAAAACCCAACCAAGAGGTTGCCAATCCATAGGGATATCTGTCTACTTACATGGGACAGGTGTCCACATTGACACCATTGACAGCTGCCTTGCCCAGATCCACCTGACCCACAGCATCGCCCTCGACAAAGACGATGCAGCCAGTGAAATTGTGGGCGTAACGTTGACCCGTAAATTGGGAGACATTCGGAATGCCACCTGAAAGAAGAAGAAGAAGGAACCGCAGATTAAGTAAGGTTAAGTGAAAGTTAGCCCAAAGCACTGGGAAACCTACCGATATAAACATTGCCAGGCAGATGCATGGTCTTCTTGCCGGTGGGACGCATCTCGGTGGTATCCGATATGCGATCCACCTCCAGCATGGCCGTATTATCGGCACGTTTCACAATTACGATATGACGTTTGCCATCATCCACGGGTGTCTCGGTGTTACGTATGACAGACTCCTCGCCGTTCAGCCGGAGAGCATATTCCATGAAGCCATCGACAACGGCCAAAGCTATAAAGTCCTGACCGGTGAAATCCTTGCCAGCCTCTTGACCCCACCAGAGCAGCAGGCCATTCGGTTTGGTGGTCGTAAAGACAATCACTGCCGAGGTGTACTTCTGATCCACA
This sequence comes from Phorticella flavipennis, assembly GCA_037040045.1. Classification (NCBI taxonomy): domain Eukaryota; kingdom Metazoa; phylum Arthropoda; class Insecta; order Diptera; family Drosophilidae; genus Phorticella; species Phorticella flavipennis. The sequence continues at coordinate 11,010 of JBANCY010000479.1, read as the reverse complement.
TCGGTGCTGAATTGATTGCGATCCAGCTCCATGTAGCCATTGCCATGGAACGAGGCATTAAAGCCAACCAGAAGATCTGGAAATATGGTATCGAATCAATAAAGGTATAGAATGGATTTGGGCTTGACTTACGCTCCTCGCAGTGCTTGCCGCTGTAACCCAAGGGACAGTCACAGATGGCCAACTGCTCCAGTTCGTGGCAGGTGCCGCCATTCTCGCAGGGTTCACTGGCGCAGGGTGTGAGCACTTCGTTCTGATGCTCCGTCTCGCCACCGGGCAGGGGCACGGGCGCCACCATATCATCGGTATCCGAATCGCTGCTGATCTCATTGAGCTCGCCACAGTTCTGCACATTGGCTGCATCCACAATGTCGGCCAGCAGCTGTCTGGGCACCTTGGAGTCATACAGACGCGAGATGCAGCCATCAAAGCCAGCCGTAATGTTGACATCATGATTGATCTTGACGGTGTCGCGGTCATAGCCGCCCACATAGAGAGGGGTCTTGAGGGACAGCACGCGTAGGGTGCCTGCGGCCTTGGCGCTCTGCTCGGGCTCATCGCCCACACGGAGGATGCTCTCGCCCAGCACGCGACGCAGCTCGACGCGTGTCCATTTGTGCAGCGGCAAAGCTTGACGGGAACGCACCACCAGCGGCTTGAGGCGGGCGGCGGTGTTAATGATGAGCTCCACATGACCATCGCGCAGCAGAAGAGCAACATAATCGCCGCTGGGTAGCTTAGACTCGGCGGTATACAGGAGCACGGCATCGTGTAGACTGGCCGGGCGCAGCGAGAGCGTGATGTTGATGCGAGAGCCACGTGGTGTGCTGGGGATGGGGCATATATAAGTAGGGATTCTTAGTTAAATGGGACAACCGGACTTACCTATAGGCCGCATAGCTGTTCCGCTTGAAGTTCAAGCTCTGCTCGTTCAGATGCTCGATATATTGACAACGATCTCCGGTACGGTTCAGCGGGCACAGGCATTCCATGTCCAGTTCCGTGTTCATGCAACGTCCGGCGCCGCAAAGTCCCGGCGTGCACTGTGTACCCTCGACGGCACAGTTGCGTCCAGTCCAGCCCTGTTGGCAGACACAGGTATAGGCCAATTCGGTTTGGCTTTCCAGGCAGATGCCACCATTGACGCAAGGTGATTTGGCGCATGGCTTGCAGCTGGTCACACCCTCCTTGTGCTTGGCTTCCTTCATCAGCTCAACGGTGCGTCCCTGCAGCGAGAGGCGACTGATGCAACCAACGAAGCCCGCCTGCTGGGCCACCGCCTCGCTGGGCAACACATCCCAACTGGGCACACCACCCAGATACAGATCCTCAATCAATTCCAGCTGTGGCATTTGGGTAAGCGCCGGGAAGGCCACCGGGTGTTGGTCATCCACGTGTATATAGCCATCGCGTCGCGATCTATGCACACGCACCGTATGCCATTCCTCCAGTTGGATGGGTTTTTCGGCGCGCACCACCCTGGGCTTACCACCGAAATCGAAGCGGAACTCCACATAGCGATCCTTCAGAGAGAGTGCTATATAGTCGCCAGCGCCTCGGGTTTGTCCGTTGAAGAGCAGCAGGCCATTGGGTGCCTCCGGGCGGAAGGTGATTTCAAAGTTGAACTTAAAGGAGGAATCCGATAGCTTGGGGAACGTCATGTAGCTGAGTGGCTGCTGATGGAAATGTGGTATGGCGCCGGTGACGACCAAAATGCTGGGATAATCCACGGTTTCACCATCGGCATACTCCACATTGCAGATATAACTGCCGGCATCGTTGACCTGCACGTTCTCCAGGGAGAGTAGTTGCTGCGGGGGGCACAGTAGGAGATTAGGAAAGGGTTTAAGTGTTGTGACTAAGCCACTTACATTGCGTATATCACGACCCGGCTGCAGTTGTCCATATTGACGTGTCCAGCCATAGTTGGCTTCACGATTTTCGTCCGCTCCACAGCTGAGGTGTGCGCCATCACCCACCTGGACATGCACTATTTTGGGACGACGCAGCTCGTGCGGCTGCTCCTCAATGGTCAGCTCATAGCTGGTGGTATAAAGATCACCATCATCGGTCTTGCACTTGCAGACATAATTGCCAGCATCTGCGGCGGTCACTTCGGCAATGACCAGGCGGTTGCCCACTTGCTGTAAGGGTGTAGACATGTAATAGTGTTAGACGCGGAGGTGGTGAAGGAGCAAGAGTCGGGGGAGAAGGTGTAAGTGCTGGTGAAAAGGAGATAGAGGTGTAGGAAGAGCTTGCAGAGGAGTAGGTGGAGCAAGTGGTGGAAGTCATGGAACAAGTGGTGAATGTGAAGCAGGTGAAAGGGTTTTATGAAGGTGTACGGTAGTAGGTGGAAGTAGATAAAGGGATGGTGGAGGATCTGGAAGAGGATAAAGTGTTTAAGAAGAAAGTGAAGGAGGTTGTTGTTCGGCAAATGGTAAAGGTGCCGATGGAGATGAAGAAGGGATGGAGGAGGAGCAGAAGTAGAAGAAGGAAGTGGAGGGTCTCCTCCACGTAGAAGAAGAATGTAGAGGATGAGAAGTTTAAATAGGTGTAGGTGGACGAAGTGGATGAAAGTGGTGTACATGAAGGTGCAATTTTAGAGGAAGGAGGTGGTCGTAAAGAAGGAGATGGAGGAGGAGTTCAAAGAGACAAGAGGAAGATGTGTAGGTGGAGGAGGTGAAGCAAGTGGTGTGAATGCGGGAGATGAAGAAGCCAGCGATGAAGGGGGTGGTGGTGAAGGAAGAGTTGAGGGAGAAGGAAGTGGTGAAGGTGAGATCGAGAAGATGTGTGAATAGGAGTGGGTGGAGTAAGAAAACGTGGTGGAGGTGATGGATATGAAGGTGCCTAGTGACCAAGAAAGAATAAATGTAGAAGAAGGAAGTGCAAAAGGAGATGGAGCAGGAGCAGGAGCTGCAAGATGTGCAAGTGAAGGAAGTACAGTAGGTGGTTATGGAGCAAGTGGTGTTTATGAAAGATGAGAAGCAGCAAGTGATGAAGGAGGTCGTGGTGACGGTGAAGCTGTGGGAGATGAAGGAAGGAAAGGTGGAGAAAGTGAGATGGAGATGTTGGAAGAGGTGTAAGTGAAGGAAGTAAAGGGGTTTGTACGTGCTGGAAGTGAAGCAGGTGAAGATCCAGATAGAGTTAAAGTAATGAAGAAGTTTGCTGAGGCTGACGGAGGTTTAGAAGGAGATGAATATGAAGGAGGAGGTCTAGGGAGAGTTGTGGTAAAGGAGATTGAGGTGAAGCAAGTGTTGAAGTCGATCTCTTACCCGCACATGCTCGGAAAGCGGTGCACCATCGGCACGCTCCCAGATGACATCGGTCAGGCTGTTGTCCGAGGCGTAACACTCCACTTCGGTTGACTCGCCGACGCGCAGCTTCGACGCTTGTTGATCCAATTTCAGGCTGTAATCGCGCAACACTGGCGGTGGCGTTGCATGCTCCGGCGGCAGATAGCTGGGCACCTGCGGCTCCGGCGTATTGGGTACGCCGGCTGCAGCGGATCCGGCGGAGGCGGCAGACGGCAGACGGCAGACGGCAGACGACAGAGACAGGCGTGGGACACACAGTAAGCGTTTGGACGGACGACAGTTTGGATGACGACAATTCACAATGGAATTAGTGGATTTGTGTGTGTTTGTGTGTGTGTGTGTGTGTGTGTGTGGTGTGCAGGTGTGTGTGTGTGTGTGTGTAATGGAAGTAAAACGGTAAAAAAAGTACACAGAGAGAAAAAAGCAGTTAGCAAATATTACAAAAACATTTTCGAATGATTTTCAACAGTTTAAACAGTTAGGCAAATGTTTATCGAATGCTACAGAGGTTAGAACAATCGATTAATCGATTACAATCGATATCGCTAAGGATTTTTCAATCCATTTGCTACGCATTATATATATAGTATATATATTCCATATTGAGTTTTTTGAGGTTAGAATTTTATGGGTTTTTTTTTCCTAGTTAGACAAATAAATACATAGACGGCTGAGACAGAGAGAGAGAGAGAGAGAGAGAGAGAGACAAAAGGTTTGTGCGAGAGAGAGACAGAGTGTGTGTGTGTGTGTGTGTGTGTGAGAGAGCGGTAGAGAGCGGTGATTTGGTAACTAATTTAATAATACTAATCAAAAACAAAAAAACGAATAGATTTTTATACAGATTATATATCAAAAAGTATATAGAAATATATGGTATATAAATCAAATTTCTAATATGAATTGAAACACAAAGTTTACGAAAAATAAATATAAGTGGGATTGAAAATTTTGGGTTAGGATTACGAAAAGTTAATGGTTCCTTCGTATGTTTCTACCTTTGCAGTGGACATTTTTTGGGAACTTCTTGAATTCATTGAAAATAGTGGTAGTTTTATTAAAAAAAATTCATCTAAACTTATCCCGAAAATTTCGGGAACTGCACAATCTTCAAATTGGAAATTAGCAAGCATTACTTCATTGGGAACTTTTTTTTTCTGAAATAGTGTCAAAATTACTAGTTTAATTTATATAAACCTCTTTCTAACTATTGTCCGGAAAATTTCGGAAATAACAAAATTTTTCCAAAATTTCTTCTTGAAAACTTTCTGTTGTTCTTCAAAAAAGTTTCGAAAACTCTTTAAGTTTTGTTAATTAACAACTTCCCATTCTCTATATATGAAAGTGGGCTGAAAGGGTGCTGTCAAAAAAGAAATGGATCATATATATTGTAGAACTAAATTTTACCAATTCTTTTCCCTTATTTTCTTGATAGAGCGTCAGAATCATCCTTATATTTTTTTCTCTTAGTACAAAATTAGTTTTAAAAAAATTTTTTTCATTTTGTGCGTTTTTAACAATTTCTGAAATTTTCTTGAATTTTCCATTTTTCAAAAAGTCTTCCCATTAAATAACTGCAAAGGTATATAAAAATTTGTTTAGCTAATTATAGTAGAATCGGATTAGATATGGTGTATGGAAAATATGAAAGAATTCGATAACAAATTGAAATTTGTATCATTTAGGGTCTTTGATATTTTTTTTGGGGGGCACAAATGGACATAGAGCTATGCATATATAGATACGAGTACGAGTACGAGTACGAGTACTTATTATGTAGCTACGATTACAAATTACAAATACAAATTTCTACATACAAAATGTCGATAACATATACATTAAAATTATATCGATTACATATTTGATGGCAATTTTTGATATTGATCGAAAGATTTTTTTTATATAAGTTTTTAATTTTTAGTTCACAAATTGTGTATGTGTGTGTGTCGGTGTGTGTGTGTGTAGCATATTATTTACATAAATTTGGATAACATTTTTGGATACTTATGTCAATTTTTTTTCGGGGGAGAGAGTGTTAGTACAATAGTTCCGGGAATACCTACATGCATTTTCCGCTTTGCCGTTACCCAAAACATTTGCAGCGTGTCAAAGTGGACATGCGCGACATGGCTTTGGCAAGCATTGTTATCGATAAATTGTTATCGATAAATTGTTATCGACATATTTTTATCGAATTTTTTCATCACTTACAAACTAAGCCAGTGTGCTAACCCTTAGCTTAAACCATTTACTACCAAATTATTGTATTGTATCTAATTGTTGTTTTTGTTTTTGCAGTTGTAGTTGTTGTTGTTGTTTTTGTTGTTGTTTTTGTTGTTGTTGTTGTTGTTGCAATTGCTTCATCTTAACTCTTTAATTTAACCGTGTTTTAAGTGCAATTTTTGCAGTTTTTCTTGGGCGTTTCTCCCCAGCTAAAAGTTGTGCGCCTACAAAATTGGTTAGATCGTTGCCAGAGATAAATAGAATAGTTAGGATAGATAGGATAGTTAAAGTATATGAAGAGAGTAGAAAGAACTAAAGATAATGATACAGTAATATTTTGTCATGTTCAGCTTAGGTTCAAATAATCTGGTATATATAGTTATTATGTTGCTATGGTTCCGTTTTTAAAAACATATCACAACCACTCGATATAATCGTCCAAGTTTTTTAAAATTTGGTGGAGCGTTAGATAATAGAGCATGTTAGGTTTGTGTAAACTTTCAAGCCAATAGCTTCACAAACATGGGATATATAAACAATTATGTCTTTTAGTTACATGAGAGCTATATGATATAGTAGTCCGATCGGTTTAAAATTTTGTAGAACGTGAGATAATAAAAAAATCTCAATAGGCGTCAAATTTAAATGCAATAGCTTGAAAAACATACAAATTATCGAAAATATTGACTTTTAGTTGCAGACTAACTACTATATGATAAGTTAGTCCAATCGTTTTGAAGTTTGTTGAAACAAGACTTAAGTAGAAATTTTATGTATATTCTTAATTTCAATCAAGTAGCTTGAAAAGCATACGAAATATGGGCAAAACTTCTAAACAAATTTGGTATAGATCTATTCCAAAAATGAAAACAAATCGTTTATGTGGATGATAAAAAATTATCAATAGTTCTGCTGAAAACCATCTGACCGTTTCAATCTGTTCATAGAACTTTTTTCTTCGAACATTTTCCTGTGAAATCCTTTCGGGATGTGATCGTTCTGAAATTTTCAGTATAGCTTAAGGACCTAGTCATAAATATGTAATTTAAAATTCACATTATTATCTTAGGAAATATTTAATTTATGTACACAAATTCGGGAGATCGTATTGGAATGAACAAAATGGGATGACGCACTATATAGTATCTAGTATTTTATAATAGGCTCGTTACTAATAGAATGTATTCCCCAAAACATTGTCTACAATTTTTTATCTATTTCAAAACCAAATGAGATATACTATATACGTGCACAGAGGTGGATATATCGAATTATATCGATTTATAGCTTTTTAAAAACTATTGATTCGGCCTAATGATAAGTTAAAATTTGAAAGTTTTAAGCATGGAGCACAGAGTTCTCTAGTTATCAAACTATCATAAGATAATCCCTAATTCTGTGCTTATTCCAGAAGTATGACAGCTATTTCTGGAGTTACAAATGAGGTCTTCAAAATGTATATAATACTTTATGTATCTAAGATAACGTAATCGGGTCAAATCCTTTAATCTGTTGGAACTTAAGCTTGAACATGAGAAAAAAACATGAAAATAAGAAAGTTTAGTGAAAATAATGGAAAGAGGAAACTACAATGGAACAGAACAAAAATAAGATAGTGTATGACAGAGATAGATAGAGATAGAGTGAGACAGTGAGAGATTGAGAGAGTGAGTGGGTGAGTTTTAAAGGCTTAAAGAAGAAAATGAAAACTTAAGACCAACCGAAACTTTTGGCCAGCTTTTGCACAACTTCACGTTTCTGGGTCCAAGCGCGTTGCTGTCGTTCCAAGGTTTTCCAAGGTTTTGTCAATTTCTTGATCTTTAGTTTCTCATGCTTTTTCCAGCGCTTGAAGTTGCCCGTTGCACCTGGAGCGGAGGCGGAGGCGGAGGCGGAGCCGGAGGAGGTTTGGGCACTGCCACCACTGGCGGTTTTGCTGCCAAAATCCCGGGTGCAATTGAACTCATCGGAATGATCGGTACAATCGTAGATCCCGTCACAGACCATGCTGGACTTGATGCAGGTGTGCGGATGCGAGACGCATTTGAAATCGTTCAACTGGCAGCTGTAGGAGGAGATGCTGGGGGCACGCGGCGGCGTGGGCAGCGGCTTGATGGGCGTCATTTTGTTGGGCTTGAAGTCTTGTGGTTTTTCAAAGTTTTCGATTTTTTTTGGTATTTTTTTACATATTTTTTTTGGTATATTTTTGGTATTTTTTTTGGTATTTTTTTTTGGTATTTTGTTTAGAAAAACAGAAAATATATCATTAACAATTTGCACGCTGCTAACACAACTTCCACTTTCAGTTAGTTTTGCTTACACCCACCCGATAAGAACGCCCATACGCCCTGTGTACCACATTTGCAACCATACAAATAAAATACTAAATATACTAAATACTTGTATGTGCTGCATTTCGGTGAGCTGTACATATTGATATACATATATATCCACAATTTGTTCATGTATGTGTGTTTGGCATGTGTGTGTGTGTGTTTGTGCTTGGTATTTTTTAGTAGCATTCAGCAGGAAAATACTAACTAAAATACTAAAAAAAAACTAATTCAAGATGCAAGGGCCGGTTTTTCCAACAATTTTCAAAAAACTAAGGGAAAGCGAGCATATAATGGTTTTGGTTAAGTTTCGGTTTTACTTTTTTTCGATTTTTTCAAACATCGGATCAGAGATCAGAGCTCATTTATATACAGAGTTTGGTATTATTTTGGTATATGTCTAAGGTTAAGCTTTATATAAAAAGTACAGAAAGTTATACAAAATTCAAAAGAAAAAAATCATAATAATAATAATATTAATAATCATAGCAATAACATATAGAAAAAATCATAAAAAACAAGAAAGAAAAGCTTTACGACGGCAAGCCGCACATTTTGATGCCCTTACAGGTTGCTATAAATAGTTGCATATATCTTTTTGCCCGACCTTTCCAATGGCAGTATATTTTGTTAGATACTTTGCTAAATTTTATGACTGATTTTTGGGATACGTATTCCCTAGGCAGCTAAAGGTTATAGTAAATCGATTTAGTTTAATTTAATTTTTTAGAAATAGTTCGAAATAGATTTATAGGGGTCTCTTAAGTAGTTATATCAATATTCCAAATTTTTCTACTATTATATAAATACATTGTTTTGCACTAATTATTCCTATGGCAGCTAGAGGTTATGAAAAACAGCTAAAGTTAAGGATTGATTTTTTGACATGTTCTCTACATAGGGAATATGTAGAGAAAATTCATAAAATTATTTTGGCTGAATCGGAATTGATTGAATTTTGGGATATTTTTAATCAAATCGAAAAAGATGTTTATGTTCATTAGAAGACTTATGATATAGGTTATATTGGTAAATTTGGGAAATATATTATATTTGATACCAAAATTTTTTTTGAGCAATATAAATTTTGGAAACTAACAACTCTTAAAACGTGTGCAAAAAGTTTCAAAATTTTATTTTAGGCAGTATTGGGTTATGCCAAGCGTTACGAATGGTTCAGGAAGTGTACAAAATTCTAGTTATAACCAGTGTTGCCAGAAATTCTTCATAAAAATATGACAGATTGTCCTCAAGACAAAGACAGAAAATGGAAATAGATATTAAAAAGAAAAGAGGTTAAAACAGAGGAGAGAAAATTTTATTAATTTGAGGAATAAAATAACAAATTTGGTTGATTTCTTACAATGTTTTTTTTCCTCATCACAGAAGCGGATAGTACCTCCTATCGTATAACACTTATTCATTGGGGATAATATGGAACATCCGTAAAAATAAACGTCTATTGCTCCTAGAGAAAATTTGAAAACTTACAAATTTTCCGGCAGGCTAAAACACTTAGATACAGTATAGATCTGGCTGAAAAAGGGCTAAGTTCGCAACACAGATTATCACTATGGCAGCCTATGGGATGTTATGGACGATTTGGACTCGGAACTAAAAGTTTCGGCTATATCTATGACTCTTTGGGTGTGAGTCACAGACAGTGCGCACTGTCCCGCCAAACAAGAGGTGTGGGTTCGGGTCCCGCTCATGTCTTTAAGCATGACGCTCCTAGAAAAACTGGGTTGGGGCGTAGGATTTAAAATCTACCCTAGTATAAAAACAAGATCTTCAGTGAGTAAAGCAGAAATGTAGACAAATAGTGCTTCAGGCTGTGATCCGATAGGGCTGTTAGGGTGCCATATAACAATAATAATAATAATAATAATGACTGTAATCCCATATACGATATAGGATCTAACGTGGTAGAAACTAGCTGTAAGTTGAGGATGTTGCCCGAGTAGGGGCTGACAGGCGGACAGACAGACCGGGGTTTCGAGGGCAAACGCTGTAAGGGCATGCGTATTAAGTATAGCAATAATATTATTAATTTTAATGGTAATAATAATAATAATAATATAAAAAATGATAATATTGATAATATTTTGATTATATTTTGGGCTGAAAACTGAATTTCAATTGTGATTAGTAGCTGGCGGTAGCCGTAACACACCTGGACATAGGAAATAGAATACCATGCAGGTCTGTGGGCCCCCCCTATAGGAGCTGAAATTGTTTCTATTTGCTATTTTTTGGATTGTAGTTGTTGTTGTTGTAGTTGTAGTTGTTGCAGTTGTTGTTGTAGTTGTAGCAGTTGCCATATATATATATATATATAATATTCAGTGGGTGGGGCAGTTGCAGCATATCATGTATCATGTATGGCATGTGGCATATATAGTATATAATGAGCATAGATAATTCAGTTGTTTTATATTTTGTGTGTGTTTTATATAAAAATATCAATATTATTTTCAGTATTTTTTGGTATTTTTTCAGTATATTTTTTGGTATTTTTTCAGTATATTTTTGGTATTTTTCAGTATATTTTTAAATCATTTGCAAAGCGCACCAAATATATCAAAATGCATAGCAAATATGTGTATGGTATTTTTTTTTGCACAAGCGCACATGTAAAAGAAAAAGGGAGAAAGAAGAGAAAAAAAAGCAGTAAAGGGAGAGAGAGAAAGAAATTATTTCGATTTTGTACCATTTTCAAGTCAAAAAAAAATAATTAACTAAATCTTTGGCAGAGCAGAACTAGACTAGTATTTTTTTTTGGTATTTTATTCAATTGCTTTGCCAATTTTTTTTTTTTCAAAATTTTAAATTTGAAAATTGCTTTTGAACTGATTTTAAGTTATTCAGAGAAAAAATTACAACAAACAAGTAACTAAACAATGTTTTTTTTTTCTCAAGATTATTTACAAAAGTTTTAAATTGGTATTTTTAATGGTATTTTTGTTGGGTATTTTTTAAGTGCAGTGGTGCAGCTTGTGTGCGTGGCAGATAGAGATAGAGAGCAAATGACAGTGGTATTTTTTTTTGTTGGTATGTGTGCAGTGCAGTATATTTTTATACCCTGATCCCAATTGAAAATTGGTATGAAGGGTATAATAAGTTTGTGCAAATGTATGTAACAGGCA
>JBANCY010000478.1:0-31275 GCA_037040045.1 Phorticella flavipennis | reverse complement strand
GTATCTGTATCTGTATCTGTATCTGTATCTGTATCTGTATCTGTATCTGTATCTGTATCTGTATCTGTATCTGTATCCCTACAGATACATCTGTATCTGTATCTGTATCTGAATCTGTATCTGTATCTGTATCTGTATCCCTACAGATACATCTATATCTGTATCTGCAACTCCGCAACGTGTCTTCTGTTTGCCTTTGGCGTCGTTGCACTTTCATTGCGTTTAATATTGAAATTGGGTTAATGAGTTTTTGTTTATGGCCGCCTTCGTTTGCGATACCTGATGGACCACGCCCAGCATCTCGCCCATGCATCCTCATCCTCATCGACATCCGCATCCGCATCCGCATTCGCATCGCCATCCGCTTTGGCATTCGCTTTGTGCGCCTCAGTCGCTGCTTCAGCTGCTTAATGCAAATTTGCCAAGCTCTGCTGCAGATGGCGTGGGCGTTGGGGCGGCGCCAGTTGTTGGTGGGCGTGGCATTAGCATGAGTGTCGCTGCCGCCACTCAGCGATGACAACGTTAAAGGCAGCTGCTCCTTTGCCGTCTGCCCGCTTAATGAAAACAATTTGCAGCTTTCGACTGGCTGCGGCGGAACGAAAGGGCGGCAGGCTGGCTGGCTGGCAGGGGGCGTGGCAGGTAATGGTGGGTGCATGGAGCGGATGGCGGGTGGCGTGTGTGGGGCGTGGGGTGTGGGGTGTGGGGAGACTGGAAGCGAGATGCGTTGGTAGAAACAAAGGTTTAATGTTAATTAAGTGGCTGAGTGACAGTCGGAGACAGACGCCCCCAGACCCCGTCCACAGGCTGCTTTAACCCGGAAAAGGCAAGGATTCGCTTTAAGTCCAATAGATCCAGCATTTTCACTGGGAAAATCAATTTGCCAGTTAATTAACCGAACGTTTCACATCCAGCCATATCCTTGATATAGATTTTGAAGTTGAAATTGCCCGAAATTGCCTAATGAAAACCCTCTGTAAAATTTATATAATTTACTCAAGTTGTAAACGAAAATTGTCCATTTATTTCAGAGCATTTAATACCCTGTAAACCTGCGGAAACTCGCACAAAAGAGGCGGCAGCACAGACTCCAACGTCCATACAATTTGCTCGGTTTTTTTATGTTTTCCCATACAAATTGCATAAAAGCTTGACAAACTCTGAAATATTTGAACAAACGTTTTAACGCAAATTTCTTCAATTTTTTTTTTTAAGCTTAACAGCAATTTTTATATTGTTTATCAATATGAAAAATGTCAATATTTTCTCAATTTGCACAAATTTATATAGTTTAAAAAATTCAGGTTTTTTCAAATTTTTCTTTTCTTTTTTCGTTCTTTAACAAATTTTTAGCTTTTTATCCAAATTTTTTAAAAAGTTGATGATAATTTGTTGTTAAATTATTTGTTTTGTTTGTCTAATTTTTTTGTTGAAATTGTTGTTTTGTAATAATTTGTACAACAAACATTCTTGGGACTAATTTTTTTAGTTTTTTACCCAAATTTTGTACAACGTTTTGAACAACCCAACTGTACTTTGAGTTTTTTTAATAGCATTTGACTATCATTCGACAAACTTTATTTATAAGAAAATTCGTACAAAATCATTTGTTTATTTGTGTACAAATTTTGTTGGTGTTTGACTATATCGTCAAAAATTCAAACCAGTTAAGAAACATGAGCTGAATTGAGGAAGCTATGAGGCAAATTTGTTTGCATACATTAAAAATTTGTGTGCAAATGCACTTTGCTTGCAGGTATCACGTAGAAGTTCGCATTATAGGGTATTGCTGTGTCGTGCATGCTGCGCCCACATGTGCATTAACATTTTACATGGCCTGAAAATGCTATTATAGATATGTAATCAGTTTATTTAGTTTCCGCTCAGTGGGCACGCCCCCTTTTACTGGCCTGCACCACGGGCGGCCTGCAGCAGCAGGCTTTGGGCGGTGGGGCGCGGGGCGTGGGGCGTGCGGCGTGTGGCATGGGGCGTGGCGTGTCGGGCTTATTAGGGCGTAAAATTCAATTAATGACCGCATTGGGATGCACTTTTTTCCCTCGATTCGCGTCATTTTTTTGCTCGTTTGCTGTTTTGCATTTATTTTTTCTGCGCCCTGCCACGCCCCGTACCGTGTCGCGCACCAACCCCTCCGCCCCCTCCGCCCGCCTCTATGTGTGGAAGAGCTAATAAATTATGGTAAAATTATTCAGTTTGTTAATGGGCCGCAGTTGCTGTCATAATTATGATTTAGTTGGCAATTTGTGCGTGCAAAGTGAATGTTATGTAATTTCATTTCGTTTCGCTCCATTTCACTTCACTTTATTTAATTCCATTTTATTCCATTTTATTCCATTTTATTTTATTTTATTTTGTTTTGTTTTCTTTCATTTTAGTTTAGTTAACTGCAATTGTTGTTGTTCCAGCTGTTCTGGGACTACTTTTATTAATTACCGCACGGAGCGCAAAGCGCGAGCTGGGCACACTGTGCCAACTGTGCGAGCTGTGCGAGGAGTTGGCAGCACTTTGCACCGCCAGCTGAAAATCGTTATAATTCCCAAAGCAGACGCTCGACAAGCCAACGCACAACAAACTATCTCGGATTTTATCTCGGAATCAGCACATAAGCACAACCTCCGCGCCACGCCCCTCAATACACGCCCAACGCCCTTATCCAACGTTCACGGCGAGCAACTCGAAGCTCAAAAGGCAAACCTTTGATGGAAATGCGTTTTTAAGCTGAAAAACGGCGAGAAAATATTAAAAAAAAGTCCACAAAGTGCGGATATCTGTGAGGGATGGAAAGGGGAGGATATTCCGATAAAACGCGTGATTATTTCCTTTGAATTGATTCCGCATCGAAGGACAGCCATACCATCCTTTAACCGGTGGGAAAATGTCTGTTTTCTATTAACCTAAAACTCAATCGATTTCAGATCGGAATGTCTGAAAAAACTTGAAATATTATATATCGGTTCATATTCTATCAAAATCTGAATTTCCATTTTTATATAATACAGATTGATAATCTCTAAAAATTCAATTTTGGGTTTTCTGATATCTGAATCTTATACTTATAGATAAGTCCTCTTCAGACTTCCAGGTCTTTTAAGGTCTTTATAACTTAACCGTTGTTGATCCAAAATAGCTTTATATACTCGGAATATAATACAGATTGGTATTCTATCTACTTTTCAATATTGTCAAGATATTAAATTTTAGAGATATTTCAGGTTTTTGTTCTAAATATACCATAAATTCAGTCGGAAGGCTGCGGATTGATATTATTTGTGATAAATTTGCAAGATTTAATTAGTCCCCAATCAGCTAATTAGTCCGAAGACGTCGCTCAGACTGCAGCGGGAACCCCCTCCCCCCTCTACCCCTTCTAATAAGCTTGTGGGATTCCCTTGGTCGGAATCAGCTTCAAAGTTTCATTAACTCGATTCGCATTATTCATTATATTCGCTGACATTTTTAGCTCAAACTGAAATTTTTCTTACTCGGAACTCGGAACTCGGAACTCGGCGCATATTTTCTTATTTTCTGCACTTTTTTGTTTCTGAGGAGGGGACTGTGGGGGGATGGGGGTGTTCAGGGGAGGTAATAGGGGCATTGTCAATCAACTTGAAAGGGAATTGAAACTGAAACTGAAACTGAAACTGTGACGTGGCTTTATAATGCCAAACAAACTGAAAGAAAGAGGTCAAAGTGAGGAGACAAGATGAGCTGGAGGGGCTAGGGAAAGTTAGGGGTTGGGAAAGGGGTTGGGAAAGGGGTTGGGAAAGGGGTTGGGGTAGGAGGTATGGAAAGCATATTTCAATTATTGTGTTGTTGTAGATGTTGTCATTTTATATTTGGCACTTTTACTTGACGCATTGACCTAATTCAATTTCACGCTGCGCCAGACACAAACAAGGCAACACAATAAAGCGAAGCCTGACAGAGCAACGACTAGCAGATACCCTGTAGTGGGTAAATGGCAGCAGCATGTGACATGTGGCACAAGAGGCAAGACCTGGGCACAGCGACAACAACAGCTGGCGACAGGCCAGCCAGAAGTTCATGCGCTACTATTTACAGGGTATCTGCAGGCAACTAAAAGAATGCAGTCAACAAAAAAGTAGAGAGAAGACAAGAAGAAAATCAACTTAACTCAAAATTGTATGCCAAGCAATGGGGCTGCCTGCTACGCCCCTCGGAGAAAGGGGGCGTGGCGGGGGGGCTGACAGGGTATGAAAAGTGTGCAGCGACAAGCTAAATTATGAAATACACTCGCTGCGAGAGTCGTGAGAGGGACAGGGACAGAGAGAGAGAGAGAGAGAGAGAGAGAGAGTTGGAGAAAGTGAAAGAGAGAGTGCGGAGTGGGGGAAAAGTGAAACAAGCGCAAGGAGAAAGAGAAAGAATCGAGCATTTTCAGCGGGTGGCGACAAAAGTTTCAAAGACTTTCCTGGCTGCAGATTTTTCTATTAACTGGCGTGCAGCAACAACAACAACAACAACTGCAACAACAAACTAATATAATAATAAAAGAAAGTTGCACTGGAGAAAGGGGAGAAAAGCGGAGAGAAAAGGGAGAGAAAAGTGAGGAAAATGTGCGGCGCTCCAAACTGAATGCTGGCGGTTGGTTGGTTGCCTGGTGACCAGCATCGTTCACACAATGGCGACACACAAAGGCACTGGCTACCCCCCGGACCCGTGTCCCTACACCGAGGGGGGGGGGTGCCTCCAGCACGAGGGTGGACGCGGCAGGCAGTGGGGCCAGCGTAGGACGCGGCAGACTAGACCAAACTCATCCAACGTCAAAGCCAAGCAGAAAGCAGCCTTTGCTGCACTTTTATGCGCAGCAATTTGAATACCCTGTACTCAAGCTACTGCCCAAAGCGGGTATGCTGGGTGTGTGTGGATTCTTGTTACAGTTGTGCTGCACATAACACTTGTGTTTCTGAGCCTTCCTCCACTCGCGCCACTTCATATCTCGTGGCATAACTCCCATATTTCTGGGACATCTGTGCGTGGGAATACCCTGTTCAAGCTCCGAAACGGGCGCATTTTACGTGTGGACTTTCATACTCAACCGCCCTCGTTCTAAGGCAAAACTTATGTATTTCTCAAATTCCAGGGTATCTATGCGCTGCGCTTGAGCCGCTTGCCGCTAGCTGCTTAGCTGCTATTAATGAAAAGAAAGCGACAACAACTTTGAACAGAACACGACTTTCCAAGACAGTTCCAACAGTTTGTGCTCATTATCAGCCCGACCCTAGTTGGCCCCACAGCCTGTTGTTGCCACAACCCTTGTATCCCCTTCCCTGCCCCAAGCCCCACAGCTCACCCGTGCCTAACCCCCCTGGCTCAAGCCGGCGACTAGCTAACGTTCTACATCTTTCAATTAGGGTTGCCAGCAAGAAGAAAGGCGTCGCCTTAGTCGATGCCTGCTTCTTGTCCTTGTCCTGGTCCTCCTCCTTGTTCTGTTCCTCGTCCTGGTTCACGTCCTGGTTCTGGTCCTGTGGCCTGTTTGGTTCATAATTATGAAAATGCTGTTTAACAATTTGCTGGCCATAATTGTGCGTATTTATGAGCAAATACGCCGGGCAGTAGTTGGAACCGGGTGCCAGTATAGAGGGGAGTACGAAGAGTGGCGAATGTAGTGATTCCCTCATTATTTCAAGCTCTATTTGGGGCAGGAAACGAGATGAAAACGAAAGAAATAATTGCTTTAAAAAAATGCAATCGGGAACAGAACGAGATGATTGACAGGGAATCAAAAGCTATAGCCATCTGTTGTTATTTCGGTAGACTTTGGATATCAGGAAATATTTAGAGAAACTTTTTAATAACTTATATCTAGACAACCTAAGGCATCTCAAGCAAAAAAATTGAGATTTTCACCGCACCATAACATTTGGAAATTTAGAATATTTCTTATAGAGAAACAAAGAGATTTAGGAAACACTGAAAGGTTCATATTAGACTTAGAATGAATGGATAAGAAAGAAAGAAAAGTTGAATTTTCCCAACCTAACTTCTATTGTTTTTTTATGTAATTCCAGCGCTACGCAAAATGGGCACATTATAGGAAACACAGGATTTTAAATGTTCAGAAGAGACAACATAGAATAAAAGAAATAAAAGAAAGTTTAACCCAAAATCTTGTTAGAAGAATGAGGAAACTCTCAGAATGAGACCCATTATATTTGCAGGGACTATGAGAAAATTGCCACCAATAAGTATTTTATAGGGCCAATGACTCCCCCTATTTGAAATATTTTTTCTAGGATTGAACAAATCTCATTTTTTTTCTCTTTTACCTTAGGAGTGTGGTATTTTGAGAGTGTATGCTCCCTTAAGGAAATATTTTAATAATAATCTAAGCTCAAAAGAAAAGATGAAGTTTTTAAAGATTAAAAGAATCGATAGCCATATCCACATAATCCAGCTCCTCTGTCTGTCCGAATATTGGTCCAAGATAAGATTAGCTTAGAAACACCAACACTCCTACACGTTACCATTCCACCAGAGGACATTACCCCCAACTGTAAGACCGCAGAAGTTTGGGAACATGCAATTAAGTACACAATGGAGCCTCTCCCCCAACCCTATGCCGTAGGAAATTGCCAAAACAAAGGACATCACCTGACAAAGTCTTTCCTTGCGATTGAAACAAAGGACCTCCTGAACTGGCTTGACCTTATCTAGCCTTTATTTGACTCCTGCTCGTCCCCTCTTACCGAGCAAATCGAGGCTGCAATGACCAAGATGAACATAATCCAGGGCTTATCATAATCCTAAAAATATCCCATTGTTCGTACAAGTCGTTTTACAGTTATTTCTGCCATTTTGCACAAGGCGCACTTGGAGCTATTTTAAAATGGCGTCGCTTAAGCAAATCCATAATTTCCTCAAGCTGTAATTGAAACTTTCGCATCGGCAGTCCCCGCTCGAGCCCCGGCCACCCCCTGGACCCCTAGACCCCTAGACCCTTAGACGGGGCCGCTTTTTGTCCTTCCGAGTGATTAATGCGCAATTGTTTGCAGGCTCCTTAAATCAATTCTTCAATTCTTCAATTACAGCATTTGCATGTCGCGTGGGCCGACTCAAGTGTGTCGGGGGTCCAACGGGGGCCCAGTGGGGGGCGCATTGGGGCACCCATCGGGGGGCTCCTGGCTGGTGGGTGGATTAAATTGAAGTATCTATAGAAAGCCCGAAATAGAAGTCAAAATATGCGCGCGTTTTGATTTTGATTTTGATTTTAATTTTGGTTGAATGCGCGCGCTGAAAAGTAGGCAACACTTTTTGAGTGCGGCCCCCATCGAAGCCAGGAGGGTGTCAGGATGGTTTCGCCGGGTAGTGGGGGCGTTGGAGAGCATGCCATATCATTAGACCAGGCTAAAAATGAATTTGTTGCCAAGTACTTGACAGCATTTCGGATGCTTGACATGCGCTTGCCGGGAGTCCTCCTCGTTTGTCAGCAAACGGACGCATTAACGATACTTTTTCGGTAGTTTTGCGGGCGTTTAACCATGTGTGGAGCAAGAGCAAGAAACTACTTACCAAGAGGATCTTCTCAACTGAAATGATTTGCTGTCGATTGTCCTTTTGAGTGCCTTTTCTGCCTGGGTCGATCTGGGTACAGTGCGTCCTGTGGGTCAGCGTATTTGACATTCGGTCAAATTGCTGGCGGCGACGCTGCTCTTTGTTGTTCATCAATTACTTTATGCCTCGCCAGGCAGCCTGAGATTGTCAGGCGTATTTCATTTGTTGTCCTGGTGACGATGTCCTTCTGGCTCCGCCTGCTGCGCTGCCGCGTTGCTGCGTGGCTCGACTCGACTCGAGTCCGGGTCGAGTGGTCCAGTGGTCGAGTGGTCGAGTGGTTCGTTGGCCACTTTAGCGTGGAAAATTGAAATAAATGTGCTTTTAATTATGCCCTGAGTGGCAGCTCCCCTCGTCCTGTCAATCAATTAGATGCGCTTGCCGCACAAAGCGCCAGCCACACGCAGCCCGGAGACCAACACCCGCCCATACCCGGAACGGTCCGTCCTCTTCCTGTTCTAGTTCCTGTTGCCTATCGCCACTGCCACTGTGCCTGCCGCTTTCTACTGGTTCTACTGGTCCTGCTGTCCAGTTCTAGCTCCAGTTCGTAATACGCCCGGCGGCAGTTTTGTTTAAAAGTTCCTTCTTCTTCTCCAACTTCCTCTTCCTCTTCTTCTTCCTCCTCTCGCAAATAGCCGCATAACTAAAAGTAAATTTGCCCAGCAAACGAGCGAAATTGTTGCAAAAATATTTGAGCTGCATAAGCGACAGCGCAGACAGCGCAGCCCGGCGGCGGCGGCGGCGGCCCAAACTGCGGCGAGCAAAATCCAGAGACAGCTGCCACCAGGACCCCCTCCCCTACTCCTGCTCCTGCGCCGGCTCCTGCCCGTCCCCAGCCCTCGACCCCCTCCTGTCGCTCCATATATGCGTCGCTTGGCTGTACGCTGTTTGATTTTATGACTGTCAGCTGATGACGCTTGTTTGTCATGGCAACAACTGTCAACTGGCATCAGCAGGCAGGCACATCGCGGAGATACCCTGCAAATGGTGTGCAGAAAACTAGCCCTAAGACCCATTAGAGGGGGTGGAGGCCTTCCTAGAAAAACTAGGCTATGGCAGGAAGCAGAAATAAAGGAAAATAGTGCTTTAGGCTTTGACCCGATAGGGTTGTTATGACCATATAATAATAAGAATAAGACCAGTCCCAAGATACAAGTCCCAAGTGCACCACAATGAATTCCGATGGCAGTTTTTGACCCAGCAACCGCCATAACGTAACCTAACCTAACATATCTAACAATAAGATACAAATTTAGTTCTTCTAACTAGCTATAATTTTATTCCTTCCATATTCTTAGATAGAAAACCAAAGTTAATTGTGGAGAAGCTTTCCGGTTTCACGCGGAAAACCAAAGCACATTTACTGGAGGTCCCAAGCAATGGCTTCAGGTCTGAAGAGAGAGGCATCTTTTAGTGCACAAATCGTTGCTGCAATATCTGTAAATTCCGGTTCAAATTCCTAAATATCTTATGTTATATTGACAAGTGTACGGATTCAGCTGTTTCCTTATACTCTATCTTGCAAACCATTCCTAAGACAGCAAATACCCTGTAAAAACACAACGCTTTTAATTCAATGTGTTGATTGGTGAACCATTATGAACCATACCCATTATGGCTCGACCAGATACCCTGTGAGTGCACATAGAAAGTAAGTGAGACTCAAATCAGACGCAGCTCTTTTACAGGGTATCCGAGTATTCATAAGTCATGTGTGCCGCTTGGACAGCCCCAACTTCCATATATCAAAGCATCATAAATGCTCTCCAAGTTGCAACCAGCAAACCAACCAAACTTCTCCACTTGGGAGGCGGCAGCTGCCCCGCCTCCTTCTCACGCGCCTTGTTATAGTCCACGCACGTGCGTGTGTCCTCGCAGCCTCGCAGCCAGTTTTACCATATATCCTGTAACGCATCCTTGTGTCCAAGGATGAAGCAACTGCTGTCCAGGCACTTGGCTTCCATTTTGGACTTGCCTCGTCCTGGGGGGAGGCCACAACGTGCGGTGCCCGGCGCTGGCATGACGAATGGGTTTCATTTTTACGCCCGCCACGCATCACGCTACTTGTCAGCCGGGTCTTATCTGTTGGGAATTTTTAAGTGCTGCTCCCGACCTCTGCTCATCCCAGTCCTTATGCTCCTCCTGCTGCTTCTGCTGCTTCTCATCCTCCTCCACCTCCACCTCCTCCTCTGCTCTAACTCTTGGCATGTGATGCTGCTGCTTTAACATGTTTTTCTCCATAAAAACGCACAAAAAACGCTAAACTCGCCAAGTGTGCCCAAATTGTGAATACCCTGGAAATGGTAGTGCACCTAGCCATACGCCTGACCCATAGTTTTTGAATAGCGCAATAGCTAAAAAGACATTCATCTATCGACCCTTTTTGGAGCCCTGCTGAGTTTCAGTCGTTATTTTCCGTATCTATCGACCCTTTTTGAAGTTCTCCTAAGTTTCTATGCCATCTTTATAAGGCACAACTCTGGATTAGATGGTTATTTTAGCTCGTCCTTGATCTAAACTGTTCTCAGCATCGTCAAAATATCATCTAAACTTTTGTTGTTACAACTGCTTTGCGTTGCGCAACATACCCGACTTTGCAAGTTAGCTGTGTACAGGGTATGCTCATGCATATCAATTTTTATAGACATTTTTTGTGTGTGCTGTTTGAATTTGACAAAGGCTTAAATCGATTTATTCAACAAAGTTCGAATCTATCAAACATCAATCATTTTGCGACCCCCGCCTCCCGCTGCGGGGCACGTATCAGTCAGGGGCGTGGCCTAGTTACGCCTGCGGTGCGTAAATTTGCCAGCGATACGCACAAAAGCCCAGATGAAATACAATTTCAAGTAGTTTTCATTGCTTTTCCGACTGGAAAATCCACTTAAAGCTCCAAATTTAGTGTCCAGTTGGTCCAGAGCTCTAAATTTTGTCTTTGTGTTGGCTTTTCATCATTTTCCAAACGTCTGACTGGCTTTTCCGACTAAATTTGCGTTAATATAATACAATTAAGCCTAATACTGAGTATTGTTCAAATGAAGCGAAATCAGAGGATTGGCAAAATCCAAAATCCATAATGATGAGCTAAATTCCAATCTCCAGAAATCAACATACTTATGCTTTGTGTACTTCTGGGAACCTGAGCTCAGGGCTAATTGTTCTAAACTTGAAATAAATTGGATGAGAAGTATTATTATACCGTGTATTCTCAAGTATTATTATACCGTGAACCCAAATGAAAATTGGTAGGAAGGGTATTATTATTATTACATGGCCATAACAACCTATCGGGTCAAAGCGTGATGCACTATTTTCCATTATTTCTGCCTATCGACATAAGTGGGATTCGAACCCACACCTCTTGTTTGGCGGGACTGTGCGCTATTCACTGTTCCAGGGAGACCCCCTATGAAGGGTATAATACTTTTGTATGTAACAGACAGAAGGAGGCGTGGCAAAGCCAATAAAGAATATATATGATATATTGATCAACATGAATAGCCCAATCGATTTAGATCTGTCCATCTTTTCGTCTAACCGCCTGTATGTTTGAACGCGTCGATTTGGAAGACTATAGAAGCCAGAGATTCCAAACTTGGCATAAAGATTCGTCTATACCATTAACAGATTAAGTTCTGACCATTTGATAATACCACGCCCTCTTCGACCGATAAGCAATAAAAATATACAATACACCCCTTAACTTCTCCGGAAAGCGACGAAATATAAAATGACATTCAGCATATAAGTGCGCATAGAGAGAGCCTAATACGGGGATCATATCGAAAAAAAATGTCCACAAATTCTACAGTTTTGTTTATTACAAGGTCGGCATCAAGAACGCTTCCTGCGGGAACCAGTAGAAATCGAACTGGAATCCAAAAACTTCCACTGCTCCAGTGTTGAAAGCTTCCCGCTGCAATACTGGTTCAGTGTTGCCTTATGCGAATCTTTCCTTCTGTCGCCCCGTTGGCAACACTGTCTTTCTCTTGCGCACAGCGTTGGTAATTCGTGGCAAAAATTAGCTACAGCTCCAAAATATCTTGATTTCTTATCGTTTCGAAGGATTTTCCATGTAAGTTTCTCATCTCGCAAACCCTACAACTGTTACCCAATCATTTGCTGACAATTTGGCTCTGTTAGTGTATCATGCAACCTTTTCCTGAGGCAGTGGCAGAAACGGCCCAGATGCAACCGACGTTGATCGGAAGCTTCAGCGTATCCAAGCACGGCGTTTACTCCAACGATGCCAAGGAGATGAAGTTTCTTCATGTGCCGCAGAGATCAAGCTATCCACTTTATTTGCTCGAATCCTGCGACGACGAACTTGAGGTGGAGTCGCAGCTGCTCAAGGACCAACTGGGAAACATGCAAAGCATGCTCTACTTCATCAGGGACAATTCCGACGTGATGCTCGCACCCACGTCCACAGGCCTTAAGGTGCGCGCGGACGTGGTTATCCAGGGAGAGTTGCTGCAGGCACTCATGCGCATGGCATACATGCCGCGCCTCTTTCGTATCTGGGGCACCCGGTACCAGGGCACGGTCTACATGTGTCTGGCCAAGCCGGAGGAACTGGCCCGTTTGGAGGACGCGCGGAAGGACGAATATTTCTTCATGACGATGGACTTGAATATCAAGAGGAAGTTTTACTCAGGTGGGCGTGGCGCTTCATACTGGGCATGGTAATCTCCATAACTTCTTTGCAGATTCAGCTGAGGCGTTCCATGAGGTATCCGGAGGAACTGGTAAGTTCTATGGTGTCTTCTCTTGCAAGATTGGGCCACACAATGTGGTCTACTCCGCTCCGATGGGTGGCAATTTGAGCCGAGAACCGGTGTAAGTGTTCCTTAAGTGTTTCGTCCTTGTCAGCTGGTCACACTGGTCTCTGCTCTCGTTTCCAGCTTTGACAAGGATCACACCTTCGCGGATGTTAAGATCGCGAAAACGTACTTCTTGAGCCAGACATCCCGGACCTTCGTTTCTGAGGAGGCCTTCTACTGGTGGACCGAGTGCATGCTGAAGAACACCCAAGAGTTTTACCTGGCCAAGCCAAACTTTTACGGTGATGTCGAGGATTTGGAATTGACAAGCCTGAAACTGCTTGCCTACCGAAATGTAAGTTCTCCAAGCCGGAGAAAGACCTGCAGCTAGAGCAGGACTTTGTTTAACCCACACTAAACCTGTCTTTGCAGAGGGACATGTGGACTCCGGATCAGTCGCAGATTTTCTTGAGAGATGTGATTGACGCGGTGGTTGAGAAGATCACCGGTGACTCGCCCCACGAGGTGGTCGAAATCGACTTCGATGGCGTATCGCCACATCCCGTCCGTATCTCGCCGAATCCTCCCAAGTGCGAGTTTATCCCGGAGTGGTTCTGCAACATGCTCAACAGCCGCAAGCGCAAGTCCAATTGAAGTGCCATTGTGAGAGAGAAGATTGAAAGATTCGAATAAATTTCGTTAATTCTCTCAAGAAGTGACTCTTGTTATTTGTTTGGGATCATTGGCAATACGATCTCGCTCCTTCTTGGTTTCTTTATTTGCCTGATATTGTTCCAAATTTACGACTTTAGAAGAAACTTCTTTCAGCAAGAAGATCAAAGATTGCAGTAACGTCTGCATAGGTTGGAACCATTTGCCTATGGTCCCGGATGACTGGAAGGTCTGCTGCATAAAAAGTGTATGGTATAAGGCCCGGGAGACTACCTTGAGGCACGTCTGGTCTAATCTCTACTCAACTGGAGCTTTCCTACTTGTTCGCATTGGGATTGATTTGCTCTGCTTCTGTATCCGCCTCTGCCCCCGCTTCTTACCTTCCTGCTAGCTCTGGTACCCCTACCCCTGCCACTGCCTCTGTGCCTCTGTCCCAAAACCTCCTCCAAGTGGTTAAAACTTGCTCATTAATCCAATTGCTTTTCATTTTTAAATCCAATGGCATGTAATTCGATACAATTTGTATGGTTTCTCGTTCTCCCCCCCCCCTCTCTCTCTCTCTCTCTCTCTCTCTCTCTCTCTCCAACGAGAAATCAGTCAGTACAAACATTGCGTTAGACATAGATATATAGACATATAGATATAAAGATATAGCAGGGCGTATTTGCATGCAGATTACAACAGCATTTCCATATGCATATGAATTGTCTATAAGCGAATCGGCGCGTTCATAAAACCATATTCAATGTATCCATATATACGTATATATCCATATATCCATATTCCATATATAGTATATTCCCTGACATCGATGCGTTGTTTGATTTCATCTATGCAAATAGGCGAAAATTCATGTGGAGGCGGCAAACGCACACGTCTGTCCCCCTTGTAATTTGCAGTCAAATATTTGGGAAAGCCAAACGCCCACATTACGGCGCAGCAAGTGGGCGGGGCCGGAGAGGGCAGGCAGACAGCGCGGACGGTTGGCAGAGAAACGGATATGGAATTGGAAGTGGGTGAGGATGAGGATGGGAATGGGAATGAGGATGTGAATGTGGGGATACGAATGTATCTGTGAGTGCGGATTCGAGTGCGGGTGGCAATTAATTTGCACAAACCACTTAGTAATTAAAATGAAAAGTAAATTATATAACCAAGGCAACAACAAGGATAACAGCAAGGATAACAGCAGCAGCAGCAGCAGCAGAAGCAGCAGGAATAGCACTAGGACTTGTGGATGCAACATCAAGAAGAGCAGCTGCAGCCAGTGGCCTCAGTCGAAATCATTTGCCAAGGGGCACGATGCTGCACTAGAAATACAGGGTGTTTCTGCCAAGGATCTGCTTGAAAGCAGCGATATAACGAGATGGAAGAGAATACCCCCATAAATATACCCTATAGCTTGGCTTAGTCAGCATAATTCCCATGGCAAGCCAAAATTATTTTGAAATTCTGAAATTCAAATTTTTAAAACTCAATCTAGATATAAATAAAGTTTGAAACTTTCATTTTAAGGTCACTGGAAGTTCTGATACGTTAAAACCAATTTTGATCTGAGGAATAGTGAACGAAAGTAGATTTTATGTCGATCATCATAACCATCGATATAATATCGATTAACTCGACTAAACTGGCGCTTTGAAAGGGTTGAAAGCTACAAATTTTTTAGAAGAACTCGATCAAATTTAGAATTTAAAGGCATTTAAAATAAGAAATATCATATATGTTCTTGGGAAACTGGAATGGAAAGGCATTCATCCTATGCGGCAGAATCAGATTGAAATACTAAACTCAATTTTGGAGCAAAATAGAGTTGTTGTACAAAAAATAAAAACAATTTTAAGATACTACACAAGTTTACAAAAAGGTGAATTCAATTCATAAATCGCTGTGAAATCGTGGGTTCGTGCTCTGTAGAAAAATATACTTTAATATTTTTGAATAGATTAGAAAAAGAGGAAGGTTCCAAAAAGAGCAAGTGAATTCAATTCACCCGGAATTGTGAATCACTCAGCGACAGATTAAGAAGAAGAAGTGTTGTAATGCATTCGACTCAACTAAATCCAATTCGAATTTAAAATCGAAATCTAAGGACATGCAGAATTAGAATTGCTGGTGCTTCAGTTGCATTGTGCCTACTATATATCTGCACTCTCCACTCGAATCCGTAGAACAAGTGAAATCAATTCATCCAAAATGGCAACGTTTTGGGCAAAACTCAATTTCACAAAGAGTGAAAAGCGTCTAAGCGGTGCAGCGGGGCGAGCAATAGCCCAGTACGCCGCTGCTGTGGGCGTGGCAGTAGAAGGTGAGGGCGTGGGGCTTTTCGGGAGGGGGGCGTGGCAGTGTAGATGCAGTGCAGTTTTGTGGATGCTTGCATCAAATCCTGCCCAGAGGCAAGGCAGCTACACTGGCTTAGCATTTAACTGACACACTTTTTGACTACAAACACACAGACGGGCGGACAGACGGGCGGACAGACGGGCGGACAGACAGAATGATAGGTGTATCTGTGTGTAGGTGTATCTGTGTGTGTGTGTGTGTGTGTGTGTGGTTGTTTTTAAAAGCATTTGGCGCTGTGCACAAATGTATCTCGAACTTCGCACACTTGACTGCCATTCAATTTGCATAGGAAATTAGTTTGTTCGCTTTGAATTGAAGTTGGCCCCACGGGTGCAAACAAGGCCAAAAGTACTCGGTTGGCTCGGTTCTACGAGCCAGCCAAAACACACACACACACACAGTAGATACACACACCAACACACACACCTTGTGTGCCTTTGTGTGTGGCACATTTATGCGTTTTGTTGCTGGTTTTGAAAGTGGCAAATCTACCGTGTTCACTTGCAACACACTGCTGCACAGTGGCGCCCTCTGTTGGCGGGGGGAATGCCTAGCCGGCGCGGCGGTAGCTGACAGGGCCAGAGGTGGGCGACGCTGCGCTGGGGTCAGCTTATGCCTTAGCTTATGGACCTTATGGAGGCCAAGTGTATGTGCGCAAATGCAGGTAACATTGCAGTAATGTGCTTAACATTGCATACCCTGTAAATGGCAGCTGAGATGGGGTAGCTTGTTCGCCAGTAATTTGCAGAAATTTCACCTGCGTTTTCTCGTATATTTCTGTGTTGTTTGTCACACTTTACCAACTACAGGGTATAGCCCAGTTCAACATTAACACACTGTATTTTGTCAATGCTTTGCACCACTCGCCTAATAGCCAGAGGGGTGCTGTTGAGCGGTGGGCGGTGGGCGGTAGGCAGTGCCGATAAGTGGGCAGGCCGCATAACTGCGGGTGTTTACCCCGAGCTGATTATTACAGCTGATTAACAGTCGGGAAAAAGGGTGTAGTGAGCTCACAATAAGAAGTATCTGCGACTTATAAAGCCAAGATTAAGGGACTATCGATTAATTATCGATTAATGAGAACTGACACATTGCGTTTAATCTTATATTTTTCACTAACATGAACATTTTGATTGATTTTGAGAAGTAGAATAACTAATTTATATCGATAAATTATCGATAAGTATAATAATACTTTTTAAACCTATGACATATATCTATATGTGATTATCTTTAATCTTGATGAGTTGTTTATAAATTTTGAATAAGTCTTAACACTCCGATGAGTGATAAAATCCCTAGAGACCTTTTTCATTGTAAGACTGACATAAGTCCTGGATGATTAATGGACAGCATACAATTTTTTCGTAGAATCGCTTAAAAAAATAAGAATAGATCCCTAAGAGCCTTGTCACCGTTTCAAGGGTGTCGGATGAAGGAAGGTTAATTGATCTATCGATAAAATATTGAATAAACATTTAACATATAAACTATATAATATTAGCTTGCATTGTAATTTCAGCTTTTGCTAACTAAATCGATTATTTGGAATCAATCCATTCGAAATCGAAATTATTGATTCTTCAATCGATTTTTTTTATGGGGAAATCTAAATAAATCCGGAGACTATGGTGATTTCAAAATTTGGATATTAAGACTTGTTGATAGCATTTCTAGTGACTATTCTGATCCCAGTGCAATCTAAAAGAATCCAGGAGAACCTAGGAGAACTCAGCAGAACCTGGAAGAATCCAGAAGAACCTAGAAGAGCCCAGTAGAACAGAGCTACTACTACTGCGTGGGCCGATGCCTTTCCGAATGTCCGACGAGAGTAGTAAAGGGCGGTGGTGGGGGTGGTCACAGGTTCGTCCGGGCCACGGAGAGGGCCAATTCACACAATAAAGTGACTGTGGACTGTGCGTCCCGTTGATTCCTCCTGCTGTGCGAATCTCACGGAACAAACAACCAACCCGTCTACAGGCGGCTTGTCATCAAAACAACAGCGGGGTGTCCCTGCTCAAAGACAGCGCGACGGAGGAGAAAAGCCGCATACTGAAAATCGCGAAACAATTTTCCATTTTCCATTTTCCATTTCCATTCCATTTTGTCGCCCTCCCCCCTCGTTGGGTCAAAGCCATTGTTGCCGTTGCTGCGATTGCAGGCTTCCTCCTCCACCTCCCTAACCTCCAACTTTGACCACGCCCCACCATCCCACCGCCCACTGACCGCCCACTGACCGCCCAGTTAAGCGGCATTAACCAAAGGTTAGGTTTGTTAAACGCGCGCGACAAGAGCAAAACTTGTCGCCTCACGCAAAATAATGATGGGTTTTCGCCTTTGCCTCGAGACACGATGGCATGTGTGTAGGCGAGGGGCAGGATGGGGACTGGGGATTGGGGGTGATGAGTGGGCGAAAGAAAAATAGTTGTATATTGAGGAACTACTTGAGAAACTCCATTCAAAACCTGTAATGCGAGGTAATATGTTCTTCACGTGGTCTTACTTGAGAGTATCGATAATCGATATCGATGTACAAAATGGACAATGCATGACATGAAGTGTTTTTATTCAAATATCAGACGATATATTCAACCGATACTGGCGATGCCCCAGAAAATAATTAATCCTATTGGTATTGGAGGTTGCCTCGAGGGCCCTGGAGTGTCGCATAGCCTAGTTCCCCCGTCGCCACAGCTGCTTTTGTCAGCCATCAGCAGATGCTAAGCTCTGGGTTGGCCCAGTGTTACCTGTGCTCCTCACGTGCTCGTCGAAATGCTCATCCGTCGACACAGGGTGACTTAAGCAAGTTCTTCAAACTGCCGGAAAAGCTCAAGTTGTAAGTTTTTTCGGAGTTGCTTCCCGGCAAGTGAAGGTAGCTAAATACTAAACGAAATGTATTTGTTTCGGGGCTTTTAAGCGCGCTTAAAATACTTGCGAACGCCCGAGTTCCAACGGAGTTCGACTCAGAGGCGTCGGCAGAGAACCCATTTTTAGTGGGGTTTTAGAAAAAGGCTCAAACAGTTTTTATGAATCATACCCCCTATTTTTTAGCAAAAGTAAGAAATAAGAAATACATAGCGGAATGCATATACGATAATTTATCGATAACAGCAGCTTATTTAGTCAATTTTTGTATAAATTCATAGAGATAAAAGATTTTTACTTTAAACTGAGCTAACTTACTTTAAAAATAATAATAAATAATTCGATATCGTTAGCAACTTATATACTTCCACCAGAAAATAACTGCAGTCTATCGAAATCAAATCGGTAACAACAGGTTATCTAGCACATTTTTGAGCACCTACCAACACCTACCAAAGTAGGCTGGGCAATTTTTACATGAAGAATTTCAAACAGTTGTTTGCTACATATGCCGAAGATTATCGATAATAATATCGATAAGATCAGCAACTAAAATCTACTTTTTCGTTTTTATTGCTTCCACTAGGAATCCAGTTACAGCTCACTTTCTGCAGCTAATCTCAACGGTTTTCTGTATGTAACAGCATTAGCTTAGCATTAATAAATCGATAGTTAATCGATAACATCAGTAATGCTCAAATTTTTAAAGAAATTTTTTGTGTTTTACTCAACATAAACGTAATTTTCTGCAGCTAAGCTCATAAACTTATGGGTTTTACAAGCTACAAGTTATCGATAACAAATCGATAGGGATTAGGTATTCATTCAAGATTTCCTCCTTATCCTAAGCCTCTGCAGTTTCAATTTTTATTTTATTTAGAAGCTTTTTTGCTATATATACCCCAACTCAGCCCCATTTCCCCATTTCCCCATTGTCCCACGCGCCATCTTCTGGCGTCATCTCAACTCCCGTCCCAGTCATATGCCATAGACAAGAACTCAAAATATTTATGAAGATGCCGGGCAAAGTTTTTGGTGGCAGCAACATGAAAACTTGTCGAAACAATCTGCAGGGCAATGTCAGGCAGCACTTTACCTCCAGCTCCAGCTCCAGCTCCTCCTCGACCCTCAATCCTCGGTCCTTGGTCCTCCTCCTGGAGACCCTCTGCCACTCTGGTTGTTGCTGCTGTTGTTGTTGTTGTTGTTGTCGTTGCTAACAAAGTTTCGGACATGTGTATTAGTGGTGCACCACATTGCGTATGAGCAATGCGAGGCGGCAAGTTTGAAATTTATGCACAAGTTGCAGGTCAACTGACAAACAAGCGCATAAATCAATTCATCGGCATCCTCTATGTCCCTCGTAGCCCCTAGTTACCCCCTAGTACCCCCTAGTAACACCTACTGCCCTCCTCTTTGGTGTTCCATTAAAGTATTTGTGTATTTTGTCACAGCTCCGGGGCGCAATTATTGAAATTCGACCAACAAAAGCAAACGAGAGAAACTTAATAAAACTTTTTGCGGTCATACGGCCAGACGTGGTATGACCGCGCGGTCATATATATTTGCCATATGCATTGGAAATGCGGTCCCTGTGACTCTTGCTGGGTTTCCGCATTTTAATTACTTGAAAAATGGCGCAAAGCAAGTCGAATGCTGAATTACCCTTACAAATGATTGATAATTGATTGACTGAGCATTTGATTATGACTGAATGATTACTAATTGCAAATATTGACAGTGAAATCTATCTGCAGACAATTCACTGAGTGATTGATTCAGTGATTTGACTGATAATGATAAACTTAAATACTGACTTCACTAAATGATTGATTGATAAACATTTAGTTGTTAATGTTAATAGTCACAAGAATTTCTTGAATGATTGGTTGAAAAGTAAAATGACTGTCTAGATGGAGAGTAATTGCAGTTGATTGATTAAGATATTATGAAACTAGTTGCTAATACTGATTGGCTGTATTTCTTCACTGAATGATTGATTGTTTAGCAATTCGTTACAAGTGTCAATAGTTAATCTAGCCCCTAGACTTAGCCATTACAAACTATAGATAAAAGCTTCACTGAGAGACTGATTTAATGACAGTATTATTAATTTAAGATGACTGGACAATGCGGAATTATAATTGATTTAGCGATTGATTGAAAAATGATGATGGGAGGAACTGTAAACACTGATGGATGTCTGACTTCCCTAAATGATTGACTGATAAGCCATAAGTGATAAATGCTATTAGTTGGTTGATAGTAAACTAATAAACGACTGATGACGATAGGCTATTGAATTGACCTTTTAATTACAATTGCTACACAATTGTGACTGATGGATTGAATGATAAGCTGATTGATTAATAATATATTATATCAATTGTCTAGTTGATAGTTTAGTTGATTGACTCTTTGATTGATGTATGATAATATAGCTGATATATTGATTGAAGAACTGTTTGATTTAATGTTTGAGGGATATTGACAGATTACATTTCTCATTATATGACTGATCCGTACTTTAAATGAAGTGATTTACGCACAGACTAAATGATTGAACAGTTGACAATTATGTCATTAAGTTCCCTGTGGCCACAAACACCGACTAAATCGACAAATCCGTCTATATGATGCAATTAAAATATAAAATATATATAGTTCACACAATGAGCTCTATTTATATAGACTCGTACTTATATATACCTGGTACTTCGTTGGGACACTATTTTTGGATGGGCTTTGTCATTAAATGGGCTAGCGCGGCTCGTATCCGACATCGAAAGTTATTAATGCTTCGAAATTCTTCAGGTTTCGGAGCTTTTCTTACAGAAACTAAAGGTTTTCGATCATAAGAATAATATATATTACATTTTACAGTTAAAGCGCTTAACAATTATACTCCTTATGGCTATTTTTGCCTCGTGGAAAGTGTATTGCAAAGTGCGTTGTGGTTATTGGCTTTGGTCTTTGGAGTTGATTTGAAATATTAATTAAATAACTAGTGGGGAGCGTGGGCGGTGTGGGGATGGCGCTTTTGTTATTTATGGTTTTTGTTTGATGCATTGGATTATTAAAAATTTAATAATGCCGCTCTTTGTGCTGGCCGCCTGCTGGAAGTGCCCTTTTTCCAAACAGCCCGCAATGGGGTATATCGACTTGGTGCGCCCTCGAAGCGGAGTCGATAATCACAGCCGGAGGCAACGTCAGTGAGATCCTATCTTTGGTCCTTGGTGTTTCGGTTTCATTTGAACAATTAATATTAAAAGGCTCCACTTACCCCACTCACCCCTTGCTTTATAAACCTGCACCCATGCTTCAACACCCCGCTGACCACTGCTCCATATCTAATATTATATATATATATCACAATCCGAGAGATGCGTATAAATAGAGACATAGTGAAAGAGAATGGAGAGAAAGAGGGAGGAATTGGAATTGGAGTGGAATCTCATCTGTTTACAATGCGGCATACCAAACGGAACCACTGTTCCTCGACTCTTTCTCCTTCTGCTTATCCCTTGATTTTTCGTCCTGCTGCTGAGCCTGCCCCACCTGCCCCACCGGCTGTCTCCGCTCCACCTGCCCTGATTTCTTCCTTTGATCCGCCTGCACTGCCTGCTGCGCTGGTTCCACTTGTTCCGCACGCACTGCCCGTTCTGGTGGTTTCGCCAGCTCCTCCCGCTGCTCCTGATTCTTGACCCAAGAAATACCCTTCACATCCTTCATAATGGTCTTCCACTTATCGAGCAGAGTCCGATTGCCGAAGAATTCGCACTCGCGTTGCCTGTTGTAAAGCAAAAACGATTTGCATTTGGGCTTAAACCATATTTCAGGCGCCTGGAAGACGCCCCGCACCTCCTGCCTGCGTCCCTTCTCCACCGTGTAGATGAGCCGCGTGTCGAAGGCAAACAATTTGCATCTGAAGCTCCGGCTCAGGCGCTTATCCTCAGCCAGGAAACTGTCCAAGGCGATGAAGCTGATCTCGTTTAGCAGGACAAGCTGCGCATAGGAAGCGGAGGAAAGAGAAGGAGTCAGCGGCATAGAAAGAAAGAGAAAAAAGTAATGTGTGAGAGAGTGGGAGAGAGGTAGAGTATAGGAGAAAAAAGAAAGAAAATCCTTTCGGGAAAGTTAAGAGAGTGAGTCGAAGAAAAAAGATGAAGATGTCACGTAGGGATTCGAGCCTAATAGACAGATTATGATATTTGAAACCTGAAGATGGACATAGAATAGCTGAGTAGTCAGAGCTTGTCCAGAAGGCCAGTAAAGATAAACGAACAGAGAAGAAAGAGAGATATAGAGAGAAGGATTCTGAGAGACGGAGTCATGGAATATGAGGAGCGTTCAAGAGCATTACCTAGAGACCTCGCGAGAATTCTTGACGGGTTTTGGCTTAACGTACCGGATCTAGATGCATTATGTCGTTCAGCTGGGGAGCTTGGTTGATTCGCTGGATCAATGTGCGAAGTCGTGCGTGCAGGCAGCAGGTCACCGCGATGATGCTCTTCGGAATGAGATCGCGATGCGAGAAGAGCCTGCTGATGATGGTACCCAGGAAGAGTGGATAACGGGTGATGCGCTGCACGGGCTTCAGCAGGAAGCTATTCACGCCCAGCGGATCGCCCTGAGTAATTTGTTTGTGCTGCAATTGAAGATGCCCCCAGTTGAAGTTGGAACAGTGTTAGTAGCAGGAGTGGATTGGCTCACCTTGGAGATCAGCTCGTTTTGTTCGCAGAGTCTCATGTTGGCGCTCTGCATCACACCAAACACGATGTAGCAGTCGAAGGAGTCGCGCTCCAGCAGCTCCAGCCACAGCTTGAACAGCTGCTCCAGCTGCTGGCAATGCTGTTGCATCAATGGGAACAGCTGCTGCTGGTGCAGAGCGGCGATTTGCTTGACATTCGCCAGCAGGGGCAACGATAGCATCGGTTGGCTACCAAACATGGGTCCATAGCTCTCGATGCCCGTCTCCAGATCGAGCACGTACTGCTGCTCCGTGGTGAGCAGCTCGTGCAGCTCATCGCGGACGCAGTTCTCGGCCACATCGCTGCTGGTGGGCCGGGACAAGTTGGAGCTGGTGCTGGAGACGGAACTGACGGTGGAACTGGTGCTGGAACTACTGCAACGGCTGCTCATGCTGCGACAATGTCAAACCGAACACTGTTGAGCACGTACTGCGCGTACTGCGGTGCTCGGAACGATCAACGCCTGACGCAGAGCAACTGCTGAATCAGCCCCGGGCAGCAGCTGTTTTTACACTCGTCAATCATCAGCAACAACAACAACAATCAAATTTAACAACGTCATCATCATCAACAACAACAACAACATCAGCTGACTGCCAGTCATTCATCTCCGCTCCACAAGAGGCGCTTAGTCAGCCCCCCGCAGACTGTGATTGTGACTCTGAAGCTGCTCCAGGCACTCGCTCTGTCCCAAAGTCCTCTCCTCTGAGGCTGTCCAAAAGATGCTGTTGCCTATCCGCCCGCCTCTCTGCCGGGTAGGATGTCCGCCTGCCTGTTCGCCCGCCTGTCGGACGCCATTGCAATAAGCAATTCAATTTTAATTACACTTTGAGCGGCGACAGGCTAACAAGTTGGCCAATTCTCCAATTCTCCAGTTCTCCCGTTGACCAGTTGACCAAATTGGCCAGTTGCCGCTTTGCTGCACCCTTTGCATTCTCCTTTGCCACTTTTAATGACAATTTATTGCCTCTGCCACTGCCACTGCCACTGCCTCTGCCACTCCCCTGTGCGCTGCACAGTGACGCCTGCAGCGTCAATAAAGGGAGCAATACAGGGTGTCTTTCAAGCTTTGCTAAAGACTTACTTCAAACTTGAAGGCTATTCAGCAATACAGGGTGTCCTTCAAGACCGATTCAATTCAATGTCTGGACAACTAATATAGTAAGTGTTGGTTGTTACAGAGTTTTTTGACCGAAATTGCTAAATTTCGTTTCGGCACTTTCGATCTGAGGCCTTACTGGAGCAGTGGATAACTCACAGCTCCGCCAAAGGGCAGGTCGTGGGTTCGACACTTTCAAACTCTTTTCTCAAATAATAGATGGTGTAATACCCACAAAATATCATATCAACTCCACGCTATTTGGGCTAAATAATTCAAAACATTTAAGATCTTATAGAATATATGCACTAAACTTCTGTGATATCCTTATCAAACGTGAAAGAAATGATCCATTTATGAAGCGCATTGTAGGTTTTGGTAACTCGCAAGATATCATGGTCTTAGAGGATGAACAAGCTCAAAACACTTAGAAGGCTGATAGTCTGATAGTTTGGTGGGACTTAAAGAAGATCCTTTCGTTGTAGTTTTTACCGGAGAATATCACGATTAATTCGGAAGTGTATTGTGATCAGCTGGTATCCATTAGTCATGCAAACTTGCTTGAATAAGTCTGAAATGCTTGAATTAAACGCAAAATAAGCATTTCGATTTGTTATTATTCAATATTTCGCCATAATGCGGGTAGCTTATCAGCTACCACATGGAGCTATCTTTGGCTTCAGACGCTAGTTTTCTGGGGACTCTATAGAAAGATAGAGAGAGAACGAAAAGTACAGCAAATTTTTTAGAAAAGTTTATCAATTTTATGGGTCTATTTTTAGGTTTCATTGAGTTTACATAGTTAGGAACATCTTCTTATCAAGCAGGATAAAATATACCATGAAGATGAAGGTCAACTGTGACTTTTTTCTTAACATTGTGCAATTCTCCTTGCATGAATGTAAAGCACCTGCAAGTACTATATACTCTATAAGGTTATAAATAGGCACAGGGTGATCCATGCGGTCGTGCAAGCTGTGCATGCGTCATGCCGTTATTCCGCCTTGGCAAAAGCAACTACATTTTTATGCCTGGTAATTTAAGACCCAACAAACTCTACGGGAATATTCCCTGTCTTGAGCAGCTGCTAAACGATGTGCTCCATCGGTGCCTTCGGGCCGTTCCGGGAAAAAAACCAACTTTTGCATCTTCTTTGGCCGTCTGACAACTTCGACTTGAACTTCCACCGGGCCTCGATTAATCAGGTTAAGTTCCTTGTTTTGAACCCGCCTACGGCATGGAAATTTTTGTGCTGGTTTTAGGTTTCATTCGGGCTCAATGAAAACCAACATAAGCTGTGTATTCCGCCGTCCCAAGGGAGAAATGTGGGGAAATTCGAGAAAATTTATCATAGAAAAGTATCAAATTTATAAACTTTCCTAGTTCTTAAGCCTTTTGCTGGGCTAAGAAAATAAGACTAGCTTGACTTTACTGCTTACTTACTTACTTTACGGAACAGTTGGTCCTGCTGGTCCCCTGCTGTACCCCCTGGCTACGCCACTGTCAGCGCTATGACCAAATTAGCCAGGCACCTGGCAAAACTGTCAGTTACAGCTTCAGTTTCAGTTTCAGTTTCTGTTCCAGTTTCGGTCCTGGAACTGCATACGGGTCGGATGCGCAATAAATAAATCAGCCGTAATTAAAAGCGTCCCGCAGAAGCTACCAAAACGGCGCCGCTTCCACCTTTTATCGTTCTCCATCGTTTTCCATGTTCGCATCTTTGCCACATTCCACATTCTCCATTCTACATTCTGCATTCCATCTTCCCAGCTTCCCATCTCTCCGAATGTCATCCTGAATTTGCGTTTCTCCAACATTCTCTGCCAATTTCCACGCCCGTTGCCAGTCGCCTGCTTCTGCTTCTGCTCCAGCTCCTGCTCCTGGTTCCATTCTTGCTCCTGGTTCCACTCCTGCTCCAGCTTCTGCTCCTACTCCAGCTCCTGCTGTGCCTTTTGTTCTGTCCGTAGCTTTGGCACAAAACGCGCAGCTATAAATTACAGTGTGTTTCAGGAATTTGCCAGTACACAAAAAAAAAAAACAAAATACAAAAAATTGAAAAAAAGCGTAAAAAAATTGAGAAAAAAATGCAAAAAGAAGAAGAAACAACAACTAAAAAACGGTATAAATTCATATTTCTCTGTTTGGCCTCTGCTGAGAATCTATGCAAAAGATAACGCCAAACACGAGCAAAAAAGGAGAATCACAAAAGCGCAAATAAAAACACAGGAATCGCTCTGTGGCAGCTGTTTGCGACTGACAGCATACCCTGTAAAAGCACCTATTGAACAGGGGCTGCTGGATGTTGAGCGAGAAAAAGTTTGGCGATAGTTTGGCAATAGCTTGGCGAGGACTCAGAGTTAGCTTTAGGTAGTTGGCAATACTTTAGGAATAGATGGCAATAGTTTGGCGATAGTTAACAATAGTTTGACGACAGCTAGAACATATATTGACGATGATTTGGCGATAGTTGAGCAATAGTTTGGCGATAGCTTGGTGGTAGATTGGCGATAGTTTGGGGAAAGCTAGACTTTCGGCGATTGTTTGGCAATAGTTTGCGCAAAGCTGAGCTCAGACTGCTTAAAAAGCTCGAAATAACGTTGGAGTTCAGTAGCGTTGGAGATTATCAAAATCAAAAAGGATTAAGAAACTCTTAGGAGCAAGAAAAGCTTTAAAAAAATCCCTAAAAGCACGAAAGATTCAAGAGGTACATAAAACAGTTTCGTACGCAGTTTTGCCAATAGCTAAATAGTTTGTCTATAATGCCCAATATTTAATCAATCCATGTACTTACTTTTAGTATACCCACTTTAAGCAATTAACAATGTTTACAGGGTATCAGAAAAAAAGCCGGCAAAGCGCCAAAAGGCCAAACGCGTTCCATAAATTGCGCTATGAAAGCGGCCCGAAGGGACAACTGGAAGACAAGCTGATTGTGTTCTAACAGATACTGAGTGTTGAGAGTTGGAGAATGGAGAATGGAGAGAGAAAGATAGAGAGAGAGAGAGAGAGAAAGAGAAAGAGAGAGAGGTGGGGATATAGGATGAGTGCAGGATAAAAGTAGATGGGAAGATGGTTAAGACAACAGAGAAACATCGAACACTTAATGAACATTCGCTTAGAGCAAGAAGTTGTACAAACCGAATGAAGAAAAGGAAAAGCTTGAAACGATCAGCTTGTCAGGAGCTTTCAGCTAAGGCGAAGTACGAAATTTAAGCTAATATGGAAAGGGGCCAATAAAAGCATAATTAATGAGCTTTCAAAGCTTAGTGGGGAATGGTAGATTTAGCGAGATTTTAAAGCTCAACTTAAGACTAAATCGAGCTTTGTGCTTAGAGTGGATTTTCTCGCCAAATTAACTGTTTCAAAGCGCTTTAATCAGCCCCAGCTTAATTAGCTTTCCCAAAGTATCTCAAAGACGGGAATTTTCAAGGCAAAAGCTTCGGGCGAAACGTCAAACAGCTTTTGTGAGCTTCAAGTGAGCTTAGCACAAGCTCAATGGGCGCTGAAAGGGAAACATGTGCCAGCAGCGGGTGTGGTGTTCCATGCCATGTTCCAAGGGCCCTTCGGATTGCCAATGGCCCGTATATAATATTTGCTAATTAGATGAAATCCTTGGAAGGCAAAACCTTGGATGAAAAGCGACTCGACCCAACCCAACCCAGACCGACTCGACTCGACTCGCCTATTGGGTTTTAATGCCGATTGCGTATGACGAGTGTTTGCAAGTGTTGCGCTTGCCACGCCCACAAAGTGAATTGCAGTTTCAGCAGGAGGCGGCGGCAGCAGCAACAAAAGCAACAAAAACTGTTGCATACTTTGCGGCAGCCTTTGAAATGCCAACACTTTGGGGCAGACAGTTTGTTAAGTGGCCGTGCCCCGCGCCCCGTGCCCCGTGCCCCCAGCCTCCCAGCCCACTGGCAGCCACGCCCCTACTTTGCCTCAGCCGATTGCCTGTAAGCACGTAGCCACCACGCCGGGGCACATGAGGAGTGCGCGTGGTGGCTGGCTCTGCCGGAGTTGGTCCAAGCACTTAGCTCGCCATTTCGCTGCCAGCTTAGTTTAATGTACTCCCCCGGTCCCTGCCGCCGACTGTCTGTATGTCCTCTGGAACACTTTGGCCCTGAAAGACGCCCCCGTCGAACAGCGATGCCATCTTCGCACGGCCAAAGTGTTTCCACTCTGCGCTTGATTGACATGATGCGATGACAGGCATCAGGTCTGTCGGCGGCAGACCCTGGCAGCTGCCTAGCAACAAGCCTCCTTAGATCCTTGAGCCAGAGGAGCAGGCCGAACTGGACGACACACTGTATCGTGCAGCACATCAAAATGCGGGACCTATGGAGGGATCTATGGATGGAAAGCACAATGCTGAGCCCAGCTACTGTCTGGATGCAGTGCCTCCTGCCTGCGGACAGACGACTCGCCTCCAACAGCTGTAACTCCACCACAATGCTCCGCCCTAGGAACGAGTTGGAGCTGCTGTTAGTGGCAGCTGCTGCTCCTGATGGATGATTGCAGTTTGGCCTAAGGATGTTTTGCAATGTTTTCGCTAAGCTTCTAATTACGATTAAAGGATTTACAGCTGTGTCTATTATTGTTGTCCATTGTCCTCCTCCTCGTGTTGCTGTTGTTGTTGATTAAACATAATTTATGCCGGCTCCAAGTGGCGGCCATTAGCGCTCCGGTTTCGCCGGGTTGCCAGCGCCAGCGCGTCGCCAGCTGCATGATAAATGCGCCGCATTAGCGCGCCAAACAATAAATTCAGGCACCTTACCTCCCCGTAGCATCTCATCCTGCCCAGTAGCCCCACCAGGCCAGGCCAGTGCACGGACTGCAGCCTGTTGTAGTGGGCGTGGTCCGTACGGCAAGCGGCGATCGGACGGTTCCGGCTCGCTTCGGTTAATTTCGCCGCGGGAATTTTAAATCATCTTTAAATTAGGGTCATGCAAACTCAATAAAGCAAAAGGCGGCGGGCGGCGGGCGGCGGGTGGGCGCGCCTCGTTCCGGCGGGGTCGTTCCGGCGCGAGCCTGGTGTGTGTGCCGCTAATTGAGTTGTTGCTGCCACAGCGCTGCAGAGAGACAGTTGCCGGAATGGGCGGCGGGGCAGTGGCAGTTGGCGTGGAAAAGAAAGCCCGCGAT
This sequence comes from Phorticella flavipennis, assembly GCA_037040045.1. Taxonomy (NCBI): domain Eukaryota; kingdom Metazoa; phylum Arthropoda; class Insecta; order Diptera; family Drosophilidae; genus Phorticella; species Phorticella flavipennis. Next base: position 2,065 of record JBANCY010000478.1, on the reverse strand, counting down.
TCAGTCAGCAGAATGCGCCACACACATTTGCCACAATTTGGCAAACAAATCACGTAGCAGCTGCCATTGCTCTGGCTGCCCCTGACTTGCCCCATGCCCCATGCCCCAACCTCCCTCTCCCGTCCCCCCGCAGGCCGTGCCTCGCCCACAAACACGCCTCACGCTTCGAAGTGCTGATGCTTTGCTTTTGTTATTTCGTTTTAGCTGATTTCTAATGCCTTTCCCCCCGCCTTTCTGCACGCCTTTCTCCCGCCTCCCCACTCTCTTTCCACCGACCTTCACAACATGCAATAAAACTGAAAATTTGTCGCATTTTTTTCCAGCGTGTGCTCTATTAAAACACTGGAATTTTACTCGTAATACCCCTAATTAGTTGCATTCTTTGTTGATTAACTTGTGGCTTGTGACTCGTGATTTGTGATTTGTGCTTTGTGGCCTGTGACTGTTTCATTCCACTTTGTTTCTTTGAAGTTTAAATTGCATTTACTAATATTATCTTGTCTTATCTTAGGGGCCTCGGTGGACCGGTAGTTCGCCTCATAAGAGGTGTGGGTTCCATTCCCACACACTTCACAAATTATTGTCCATTGATGTTAACATACTGAAACTATTCCATTCGATTTCGATTATTTCAACAAGTTAAGCAGTCACCTTGTTCCATTCCATGTAATTTCTTTATCAACACTATTTGAAACTTCTTTATTTAATTCATCCATTGTAGAATAACTTGTGACGTGTAATCTGTTCTATTACATTTTGTTCCATTCCATTTCATTCATTTCAAATTGCGTTGTTTCATTCCACGCCATTCCTTTATTAACATTAAGTCTTTGAATAGTAGTTACTTTGGTCTGTTTAATTGTTGTCGTTGTGTTCCATTCCGTTTTGTTCCACTTGCTGTTTCTTTCCAATGAATTGCTCTTATTGATATTCTTTTGTCTCTTATGCTTTAACTCTTATTCCACTTGATTGTGTTCCATTCCATTTTGTTTCACTTACTGCTGATTTGCTCTTATTGATTGTTGTCCTTTTTTCAGTTGTCCTTTGCTTGCTTTAACTCCTGTTCCATTTCATTGTTTGTTCCATTCCATTTGTTTAGTACCCTCTCTCCCCTCTTTCCCTCTCTTCAGTCTATCTCTTTCTATTGTTATTGCTGGCGAAAATTTACATTTGCTTAATTTTGCTTGGCATCGAAAAATGTAAATTTTTTTGTGTAAAATTTTAAATGCTTTGCTTATCGCATCGTTTCACCCAGCCCGCTGTCCCCTCTCCACAATCCCTCAATCTCCCCCTCTCTCTCTCTGGCCCTCTCTATTGCCGTCCTTTTTTTAGTGTCACCCATTGAACTGCTGTCTCGCTCGACAGCCTCGCTTTTGCATAGTTTATGCATATGCATGAGCTTTTAGCTTTCCCTGGTTTGAGCTGCGTTTAGAGGGGCGTTGTCACGCCCCTTTTTATCCTTGCAGTCTGTCTGTCCGCCCGTCTCACCGCCCGCCCGCCCGCCTGCCTGCCTGTCAGCCTGTCACGAAAGACGGCAAAAATTATCGACACTTAAAATGTTGCAAGCGTCGCTGGTTTTGTGTCCTCCTTCGTCCTCCATCATCCGTCCTCCGTCCTCCGTCCTGCGTCCTGCAGCCCAGGACGGATCCTGACGCTTATGTAATCTTAATGTTTATGCAGCTTATGCTTCATAAATTCGCCAACATGCCGAGCAGCGGGCTGACGGCGAGGCGCGGCGGGGCGGGGCGGGGCGGTGCAGGCGTGCTGATGTCTTTGTCTTCCGGTGCCGTTGGCCGCCATTTTGTGCGCTGCGCTTTAACTTCCGTTGTGCGCTGTGCCATTTTGTTTATTGCCAGTTTTTGCCATTGCTTCATTTGGAGTTGCCACTGCCTCACCCAACTTCACAAAGACAAAAAAAAAAAAAACAAAAAAAAAAAAAAAAAAAAAAAAAAGAAAAAAAAAAAAAAAAAAAACAACAGAAACCCAACGCAAAGAACAACTCCCTCCCACACAATCCCACACCCCCCCCCCCCCCCCCCCCCCCCCCCCCCCCCCCCCCCCCACC
>JBANCY010000477.1:0-31304 GCA_037040045.1 Phorticella flavipennis | reverse complement strand
GTGAAGGAAGCAGAAATAGAGGAAAATAGAGCTTCAGGTTTTGACCCGAAAGGGTTGTTATGGCCATATAATAATATCATTATTAACATAGTAGTACTTAGGTTTATGAAAGTTAAGCCTACTATGCTAAGGGAGGCCAGGGCGACTAGGCCTTTAGCCTAAATGAAAGTTATCGATAGAAATTATCGTTAAGAAAAGTGGTTTTTGAGAAAAGCCAAGTAAAAAAGCAAGTCCTCATGAAAGTAACGAGAAATCTAAAGAATTTGACGATATTTGTTTACATATATATTAAGAGTTATCAAAATATCGATAAATATATGTTCCAGGATATCGAAATACACTAATAATAAAAAACGCATAAAATATGTAAAACAAATAATGCCAATTCGAAGAGTCAAATTTTCTATTTTCTATTCAGTACAGTAACAATCGATACCCATCGATATAAATTTCGATACTTACTTATATATACATTGAAGTACATAAACTGCATACGGAAGAGCTGCCAATGTTCACCCTGTGGCCAAATGAGCAGCACACCGGCGGCAACAGTCGAGATGAAATGATGGGCTCTCCACCAGCCCTTGATCCGGGAACCATTCACCTTCAGTATGGACTCGCGTATTGTCAGTGTGCAGTAGTACCAAACCAACAGGAATATGAAGGCCAGTTCCAGAGCTCTACAAGTGTATATGGAGATGGAGATGGGGATTGGTATTGGTATTGGTATTGACTTTAATTGAAGCAAAGCAAAGTTAATCAATCCTCAACTGAGGACGGGCTCTGCCACTCACCGGTAGTTGAATATCAAATTGAAGAACGCCATTATCAGTCCAATAACATTGAGTATTAATTTAAACTTTTCATAGTCATCTTTATAGCGAACTTTGTCGTTTCTGTTCAGAATGGAGACATTGACATCGCCCAGTATTATCTATGAGGAAAGCAAGGAGAGAAAAAACACGCGCACAAATTGCACAAAGTTCAGTCAATTGAAGTGAACTCAACTTGTTTGCAAAAACTGGACAAAACTTTGCCGGGCCGCCAATGACTCGGACTCGGTCTTCTTCTTCTTCTTCTTTTTTTACCTGCAAATAACGACCCGATTTCGCCGGCAAGGATTGCTCGATTTCATGTAATTGCGCCTTCCGCTTGAGTGACATCTTTTGCAGATCATCGATCTTCTCTTTATCCTCTGGTGCCAGTGGCGCTTTGAATCTGTAAAGATTTGAGAGAAATATAATATAATTATTATTGCTAATTTAATGAAATTTTAGATAGATAGACAGGTGTAACTTTCATGAAGTTGAAATTTTCTATATAGCTTTATGAATTGGTTATAAACACATAAGCCTTAACTTTTATTTTTACATTTTCGACAGATTGTTTTGGGATGATGAAAAGCTTTAGATTATAAATTATGCATAAATTCTATGGGCATTTACATACCAAATTCCATAACCCTGGCATAACAATTGTGACTGTTATATACCTTTCATCGCTTTCCGGGGAAATTAAGAGGCTTATTAATATTTTGGTAACCCCATTCTACAATTGAGAGCCGATTGCTCTATAAATGCAAAACTTATTGCCATTTTGTCCAATCATTAACCATTAAACCAACTTGATCTTTTAGTGCTATACACGGATCTTCATGTTCAGTTTGAAGACTCTAGAACTTGTAGTCTCATCGGCTCGGCTATTGATGCTGATCAAGAATTTATATACTTTATGAGGTCTAACACACTTCCTAATGTCTTTAGACCAGTAGACCTATCTTCTCATTTTTCAAATGCTATCAGGATATTATTATTATTATGTGGCCATAACAACCCTATTGGGTCAAAGCCTGAAGCACCACCTTTACTTTATTTCTGCTTCCATCAATGAAGATATTTTTCACATGGGTGGATTTCAAGTCCTATGCCACAACCCAGTTTTTCTAGGAGGGTTATGCCTATCGACATGAGCGGGACTTGAACCTCGCACCTCATGTTTTGGCGGGGCAGTGCGCTATCCACTGGTCCACTGAGGCCCCTTAATCAGGATATAGAAACCAATAATAATGGAACTTAATGATAAGAAAGAAAGATATCAGTTCCCGGAACTTTTTTGACTCTTTGGGTAGAATCACTACTAAGCAAGTGCTTTTGTTTAGATAGTTTCAGAGGCAAAATCATAAGAGATCATCATACAGCTTTTTGAGCTGAATTTGTTTAAAAGAACTGCTAGATTTTTATATAATGTTAAGAGCAAAAAGCGAAGCTTTTTAAATGAAAGATCTTTATGAATCAATTCCTATATAGTTTTTACAGGTTTAGATTTTGATTAAACTATGTATTTTCAACAAGTTGTGAAGGCGATTTCTTGTGAAATGAAATCATAAAAAATTCACAGAAATAGTTTATTTTTGTTTATGGTAAAACAATTGCAAAGAATTATCGAACATTATCTTTAACTACCCGAGCTTATCAAACCCAATTGAAATTGAAATTGAAAAAAAAAACTAGTTTACAAAACGTTGTATGAAGCAGGAGGAATTACCTAATCATAAAGCAGCATTCATATATTCCAACGAAAGAGACCCCCTTATTATATCGATATGGAGTATATATCCGTAGATTGATTTGCCCATTAAATTTTCTCTTTGTATTTTAGTTGTTTCGAAAGTTTTCATTTAGCAATTTGCATAAAAATGTTTTGTGGTCAATTTTCATGGTGATGGTTGGTCGGTCGGTGGATTGGTTAGTTGAATGGATGGTTGGATGGTTGGGGATCTATATGAAAACTGGACAGCTGCAAAGCAAAATCAATTCTCCACACGACAAACGATTATTTCAATTTTCTCCACGTCAAAGTTCAATTTGGACATAATTGATAGTTATCTGCATAAATTGTATGGTATATGGCATATGGCATATGGTATATGGTATATGGTATATAGATCTAACCGGTGCTTATGAACTGAACCCAGCAATATATGTACATAGGTGTATATATATTAGTTGGCATTTTATCAATCGATTTCATAATTCTTGTATTTATTTTTAAACATGCAATAAACAAACAAAAAGAAAAAAATTACGCTCAAAAGTGACGTTGATAAGCGACGGAACGATACGAAAAGAAAATGGGAATATATTGTGTTAATACAGGAAAGTACTCGAATTAGTTGCGATCCGATAACGTCACATTCATATAGAAAAAACACATTTTTTTTTTTTAAATGATACGAAACTTTCTTTCAGCTTGGGAGTTATGTAAGCCCACAGCGGAGATTGACTTTGGGCTAGAAATCTGACCAATTTATATGCAAGAGCTATGGAAACTTTTGTTGTTCGGTTGTGAATCATGTTGTTGTTCGAAAGAAATCCAAGAAATTATATATACGTTTTACTTTGAACTTTTTTTTTTTGTTTTTAGCTATTTTTGAAATTTGTTGTTTTGCGTTTGGCCAAAAAAATTCCCCGAAGATTTCTTACTCTCTTTGAAGTTGTGAATGGAATGGAATACATACATTTTCTAAGAGAATCTAGAGAGAATTAAGAAAAATTCTGAGCCAAAAATTTCTGGTAAAACCTTAGCTCGACATTCAAGCAAGTACGCCAAGGGCTCATCTGTCGGGTGAACGACAAATTTTTGGTTAAAATAAACAAGATGAATTTATACATATCTTTCAAGTTTATGGACCAAACGTTTTGAAATTTGGTGGATCGATAGATAATAAATAAATGTATTTATTTATGGAGATTCTATGTGATTCTAAAAATCAACATACTAAAATATTTATAGCTAAAGCTCAAGGTCTTGCTTAAAATAAGTAGGATATATGAGCATACTGTAGCTATATGACTAGGGCCTCCGTAGAGCAGGGGATATGAGCAACTGTTCCGACAAACAAAAGACTGTGGGATCGAGTCTCACTCGTGTCAACAGCAAGACCCTCCTAGGAAAAAGTAGGTTGTGGCGTAGGATTTGAAATCGATCTGCGTAAAAAATCTTCAGTGCAGAAATGAAGACAAATAGTGTTTCAGGCTGTGAACAGATGGGGTTTTTATGGCCACTATTTGTTTTGCAGCTATATGAGATATGGTGGTTCTATATGGAGAATCTATCGTTGGTTCCAATCTTCAAAGACTGATTTGTGCTAAATTTTGGGAGAAGCTTGAAAGCGCTCTGACATACAATGCTTAATACGTTTTTTAATCTCCTGATCATTTCAGAGATTACTTCCAAAATAGAGCTGACAAACTATCGATAGCACTATCGTCACCATTGATAGTTTGTTACTAGCCGTGTTCGATGGCACCTCTGCACTATCGATAGTTTTGCTGATCAGGCGTAATAATAAAAAAAAGCAGAAATAAAGGAAAATAGTCCTACAGGCTTTGACCCGATAAGGTTGTTATCATCATATAATAATTATAATAATAATGCTGATCAAGCATCAGCACTATTGGACAACGGGCTCGTCCGACATCCGTTTTCACCAATGGATACCAAGGAACCAGAATCTCAGAATACTCTTAATCTCTTTTGTTAAGCTTTTGTTATTATTTTATTTTAATATCAATTTTTTTGGGACACTATTGAAAACTATCGATAGTTATTGATGACTTGAAAAATCTATCGTCCACTATCGATAGTTTGCCACCTCTATTTCAGAGCTCTACGCAACTTCCTGCTAAGCATTATAAGCCTATTGGAAAAGTATATATGCAATTGGACAAAGATTAATGGGGAATACTTTTGATTAAAATGAAACCCAGTGAAATCTTGCAGTCAGCTGTTACTTTACGCATCTGCGAATGTGTATATACACCTTTTCACACCCTTTTACAAGGTATCTATTAGTTGTGTACACTTGAGAATCAACTCGCGTTTGAAAACGCCTCTGAAACGCGGGCGGGAACCGTTGTCCGTAAGCGTTCATTACGGGGCGGCCACTTAGAGCCGGTTTTGCAATGCAAACGATGCACTTGTTGTTGTTGTTGTGTGTTGTTGTTGTTTGTTGTTGTTGTTATTGTTTTTGTTGTTGTTATTGTTATTGTTGATTGTTTATGCACATTGAACACCTTCAGCCGCAAATATAAACAGACACAGACAAAAAAACATGGGCAAACATACTTTGTATCAACAATACAACAACACTTTTTGTTAAACTAAACGAAAGAACAACAACAACAACAATTTGCATATTTCAATTAAAATTAATTTACAAAAAAAAAAGGAAACAAAACAAACAACGAAATCGAAAAGCCGCTGAAACGCGTTTTGGTTGCGCTTTTGACGCGTTTTAAATCGTCTCAAATGACAAATCAAATTCAATTCGATTTGTTTACGAGTTTGTTGATGTTTGCATAATTCGTGCGTGGGATAAATCCGGCAAACAGCTGAGCCCAAGGCCACAGATAAGCACAAGCATCCGCACAGTGGGGCCAGCAGCACATTGGGGCAAAGAGGCAGCAAACCGCGCGCGGCTTTAAACGCGCCGTCAGCAAGCTCAGCTGACTGCGACCCAGTACTATTCCAGTGCGGCCTTGCTCAGTTGTGCACAGTGGTGCAGAGTGGCTCGATAAGGGAACAAAAAAAATTGTATATTATTGTTATTGAAATCATCTGATAAGTTGTCAATTATTATTATTATATAGACATAATAACCCCATCGGGTCAAAGCCTGACGCATTATATTCCTTTATTTCTGCTTCCTTCACTGAAGAACTTTTTTTACGTGGATGGATTTCAAGTCCTACGCCACAATCTAGTTTTTCTAGGAGGATCATGCCTATTGACATGAGCGGGACTCGAACTCGCACCTCTTGTTCGGCGGGATATTGCGCTAATACACTGATCCACTGAGGCCCCTTATATAAAGTTATCAAACTTCAGCTAAAAAACTTCAATATCCCCTCTACAAATGAGAACGAGAATTCCAGAATGCTCTATCCACAAAAAGAAATTTGATTATGTCCATTGAAGAATTGGAAAACACCCGAGATTTCTTTACAAATGTTTACATTAATTAATGTAGCTTTAGGTTTATAAAAAATTTTAAAACTTACAATTCTTGAACTTAATAAATCAGCGGGATAAAATTGATAAAGTATTAATAGGTGATCTTAAAATAACTGCAGAACGGCACCAAGTTTAATAAATTATGGGAATTTTTAGTTCCGAAAATCATTTGACAGTCCACCGGAAAGAGCGGGGGGACGCAAGTGACTCCAAGAGTATTATTTATAAAAATTAAGCTGATGCGCAGTTGGTAGTTTCACGGAAATACAATAAATAGAATTATCTGGCTACAAATCTCGCTAGAGCGGTATCCAATTTTTATTTGTCGTTTCCCATCTATTTATAGTTATTTTGATGGGCATGAATTATCGGCATGAGTTATTGGAGTAATAGAAAGAAAGCAAACATTAATTGAGTTTACCGAATTTTTAAGATGATATTTTGTTTCGGGAAGCCGAATTGTAGGCTGGAGGAATATAACAATTTATATAAAGATTTAGTCAGGATATGTTCAGAAATAGTTGATAAAATGAAGGATACTTTTGCTGCAAACAAGACCTCTATAATGAAGGCACAGGTAATCCGACAGTATAGTCCACTTTGGTAATGGTTGACCGAACCGGTCGGATAACATAACGAAAAGTCAGGTTTGGCTCATATGTCGTATATTTTCTAAGTTATTGCATTTATAATTTACAAGAGCCTAAGGTTCCTTATGGAGCACCAAAAGGATCTATCCATAAATACGGATCATATGTATTATTTATGAATCCTTGCGTATTTTCCTTTTCTTTCCTTATTGTTATATAATTTAAGTATTTATTCATAGGTTGGAGGTTCGAATCGCCATTATGGAAATTTTGGAACTAAATTCTAAGTTATAAAGGTGAGCAGGAGGTTAATGAGGGCTTCAGTCATGACAGGTCATGCCCTTATTATGAGTGGGGCAGATCCACCAAAGTATTTATTCATAGGTTGGAGGTTCGAATCTCCATAATGGCAATTTTGGAACTAAATTCTATGTTATAAAGGTGAGCAGGAGGTTAATGAGGGCTTTAGTCATGACAAGTCAAGCTCTTATTATAAGTGGGGTAAGTCGACCAAAGTATTTATTCATAGGTTGGAGGTTCGAATCTCCATAATGGCAATTTTGGAACTAAATTCTAAGTTAGCCGGAGGTTAATGAGGCCTTCAGTCATAACAGGTCATGGCCTTATGAGTGGGGCAAATCGACCGAAGTATTTATTCATAGGTTGCAGGTTCGAATCACCATTATGGGAATTGTGGAACTAAATTCTAAGTTCTATGGGTTATCCGGAGCTAATGAGGCCTTTAGTCATCGACCAAGACCTCTTGTTTGGCCGCTTGTGTGTAAAATATATCTGAATTCCATACTTGTTTGGCCTATGCAAATTTCCAAAATTATATTTTGATATATTTCAGATTCGCCATATTTGCCCCACTGTGCACACTGGCTTTTTATTTGTTTTGTTTGCGTGCCGCGCTCGCTGTTTGCTGGCGTTTCGCAGTCAGTTTACGCTTGGTGGCACCGGGGACAGGGTCAAGGGCGACTGGTCGGCCATTTGGGGGGGAGTCGTCGTGGTAGGGATTGGTCAAAGGTTTACACACTGAAATAATGATGATGATCGTAATAATAATAATAAAAATAATAGAATAAACAATTTATGACATTGACTGGGGGCTATAAAGTGCGCGGCTAAAGTGCGGAGCAGTTGCGGAACAAAGTCTAAGTGTTCTTGTTTTTGGGTTTTATCACAGGTTTTATCATATATAAGAAACATAGCTGTAAAAACTAATTGGCAGCAGGTGAAAACAACAACAACAACAACAACACAGTTGGAGAAATACGACAACAGCTGTGCGTCGTCCGTCCCCGTCCCCGTCCCGGTGCCCATCCGAGCGTGCGTCGGGTTGATAAGGCCACCTTCCTGACTAATTGCCGCAAGACATGTGTTCCATAGTATGTTCTGATAAGACCCAACGCCTCGCCTCTGTGTGTGAGTGTGTTCGGGTCTGATAGGAATATACCCGGACCCGGCTGGTAGCAGTAATTGATCGAGATCAAATTCCAATTGGACAACATTCAAGGGTTTAGATTGTTTGGACGCGCTTTGGAACAACGACACAACGACGATTTACCAACTTTATTGTCAAGATCAACGATCAAAAAGTCTATATAAACCAAATATAGATTGAAGATCATCCCATAACATCCATAACAGTTGGTTATACGACTTTAAGTTCAAGTTATTACAATAGTGTCATTACAAGATCATAGATCTTCAGTAGAAACACGTTAGTTATATAATACAATGAAAAGCATATATAAACTGAAGCTTTAATATCATTCGAGCAAGCTATAATTGCTCTGGGTAACTCTTGCATAATCAAAATTATCTACGGCTTTAAGTAATATCGTAAACTCTGAGGATCTAAAAACGCATTTAAAATGATAATTTTGAAATGCAAATCTTTTCGAAAAGATATAATTTTCCGTATTATTCTTAAATTTACTGCATAAAGTGTTCTTCAATATTTATGAAAATCCGATAGTTTTTTTAATGGAAATATATCAATGTTTATAATGCTATATGAACATTATAAATTGATTTTGATTTCTTGAGCATAAAAAAATATTAAAATGGATAAGTTGCGAATTATTCGTGCTTTAAAAGCTTAGAAAACCTATCGCATGAGCTATTATTTGAATAAATCCCATAGAAACATGCATTTTGTACTATTCATGTTACTGGTAATGTAATATTTGCAAATGTGATGAATATTATCTTTCTTTCAAAATTATATGGATATTGGCAAAACTATCGTTTAGAACTTCCTTTATAATGCAGTTTGGAAACAATTAAAATGAAAATTTTTAAATCTCTAGATGCTATGGATAAACATTTGTGGGGAATTTTTGAGTGTTATAAATAAGAATAATATATAGAAAATTTAACTCCCCTAGTTCCTTACCGGCTATTGATAAACCCAATAAGCATAAGAATTTCAATTATGAAACTTAATGGAAAGAGAACTGCAAAACAAATTGCCATATGAAATTCACCAACAATAATAATGCTCGGCGATAGTTGCGGTACGATAGTTTTATGAAAAAGACTGTACAAAATATACCAGAAAAATGCAATAAGCTAAGGGACTTTTTAGTATATTTTTATATCAATTTGACTGACATGCAATAGAGTCTTTACGATAGTTTTTGAAACTGTTTTAGATACAGACATATTAATTGGAAAACTTTTAAATAAAACATTCATATTGCAATTCCTAGTCGATCGACCAAATACAAATGTTTTATAGTCGCATGGTAATATTAAGAAACCTAAAATTTCAGTGTTTTTCCAACAGCTGACAACTGTGTGCATATATGTATATAGTACATAGAAGAGCAAGTCATGCCAGATGTTTGTCATAAGATTGAATCAGAATATAATTTTCGTGTCACGCGCACATAACTAACGACGAGTTGCAAGTCAGCATGGAGTTGGGACTTTTGAGCAAAAAGGGTGGGCTTTGAGACATATATACATATATATATGTCTGGAGGTATATAGAGGTAGTATACATGTATGTATGTCTGTACTCACTGTCGCAACGAGGCCGTGATTTGATTCATGCGATATCGCTGATGTTTGATCTCATTGAAGCACTTCTGTTGATGACTGTACAGCTGTTCCAGCAGCTCGATATAACGTCTGTTGCAAACCTGCGGGGAGAGGAGACGAGGGGGGCGTGGTGTTAGCAAAAAGTCGGTTAATAAGTCGTATATATGGGGGATATAGCCTTACCTCCAGCTCGGTGAACTCGCGATTGAGTTCATCCCATTCATTGCGTAGTGTTTCAATGTCCATGTTGTTGTTGTTGTTGTGGGCTTTACACGTTGTATGCAACAGCTGTTTTGAGGTTAGGGACGAGCGGCGGCGTCCAAAGGGAACTGGCGCGCGGCTTGCCGGCTAAATTGTGACTGTGTGCGTGTTGTGTGTGTTTATGTGTGTGTGTGTGTGTGTGTGTGTGCGTGTGTTTGCCTTAGGTTTTTCCGTGAAAAATCAATTGGCCACAATGCGGTGGCGGCACTTTTGCTGCTCCGCGGTGAAAATCACAAAACCTTAACGCGCTTTTCTCTTGTTTTGTTGCACATAAATAATTTATGAATTCCTTAAATTTTACGTATCGGTTTTGTGTCTTTTTTCTACCCGTTTGGCGAGCGGAACGGCAACGCTTACACGGCGAGCGCCAACTGAAATTGAACTGAAACCGCAGCACGACGCGTCGCAGCGCTGGAACTGAGCGTAAACTAAAGCCGGCAGCGGCGACTGCGGCGGCGGTACAATTGGCAGCGGCAGCGACTGCGAGCAGCGAGCAGCGACAGCGTTGCCTGACCGTCGAGCGGCAGGCGGTAGGCGGGCGGCAGGCGGGCGGTGCAACCGGCGCACTTCAATAACAGAGATTAGATTAATGTTAACATTAGCACAACAACAACAACAACAACACTCAACAAACAATAAGTTTTTTTTTCTATGCTTTTGTGTTTTTTTGTCTTATTCAACAACAACAACGCGCACGCTGTGTGTGCAAATGACGACGACGACGACGACGGCAGCCGCTGCCGCCGCCGCAGCAGCAGCAGCAGCTGCTCGCTTGTTGCGTCTCTCCATGCCCCGTGCACACTAGCTGTACGCTTCTATTCAATGCGCTGCACGCCTTCGGTAGCAGCAACATAGTGTTGCACTGCTCGCACACACGCAGGCAAGCGCTGCCACTTTGACCACTTTGGCGTGTGGTGAATTTGGCCACATTGTTGAAAATGACAAGCGCGCGCTTTTCAAATCGCCCACTGGGGCACAAAATGCAAAATAGCCAGATTTGACGGGTAAAAAGCTGTATGAGCATCAGTGTTGCTATGAAATTAACCCAGCATGCAATATGAGCGTTTTCGGAGGGTTTTCTGATGCTTTTTTTTAGGAGGATTTACGCTCATAAAGTGTGCAGAAAAGAGCCTGGAAAGAGCGTTTTTTCCCTTGAGAACAATCCTTCATAAAGAGGGTAATTTAGGAGTCTGATATGACTTTTCAAAAATATGATCTTAACTTTGTGTTTACTTCCCGCACCTTCGAAAACGCTCAGAAAAAAGATCTTTTTATGCTCATTACTATCTTTTTGTCGTGTTTTGAATAGTTTTTATACGGAATGAACCATTATCAAGTAAATGCAATCTATTTATATCATACGAGTATATATATATAGAAGCCGAGCTACTATAAAAAAACCAAGAAATCAGCGACAATTTAGTTACCATAAAACAAGATAGAGTGCTGCATATACATTTCGTCACTGTCCGTGACAATGGAGGAGTGTATCAAAATTTTGGGAAATTCGATTTTGCAGTTTCTAATCATGACCCTATTTTCCGAATTTGATGTCGATTGCTTGATAAATGCCAAAGTTATGGCCATTATATCGAAAATCGTTTTTATCGATTATCGGGGGAAATGGTCGTGGCATCCTAAGTTTGAAGGATTACGTATGATCTACACGGATCTTCAGGCCAAGTTTGAATTCTCTAGCTTTTTTAGTTTCTGAGATCGGCGCATTCATACAGATGGACAGACGGACATGGCTATATCGACTCGGCTATTGATGCTGATCTGCCACGCCTTCTTCTGCCTGTTACATACATTCCAAGAAAACTATTATACCCTTCTTCCCATTTTTTATGGACGAACGAAACAACGAAATCTGGTTCCCTTGTGTTATGAAAAATTAGTTTATTTTTTGCATTTACAAAATTTCAAGATCGTTTATTTTCAAAAGCATATTTAATTTCAAATGCCAAGCCTTCTATCGGTATATAAGTAACATTCTTTAGCAGTTTTGTGTTCTATGAGCTAAACAATATAACATGAAACATAAAAAAAAAAATTTAATAATAATATATAAAAATATATATATTTACGTATATATAACGTGTACCAAATGCAAGAAATTCAATTTAAATATTTTCCTGTTTAGTTTCTAGAAGTTTTTACTTAAATCCTCCAGATTTCAGCTTGATTCAGATTCAATTTTTAACCCGGGATGGCAACTCTGCGACAAATCAACGACGAAAAGGACTGTAAGTTTTATGAATTATAAACTTCTTCTTCGAATATTGTATAAAAAAAGATATATGTTCTTAATTGAGCTCATAAAAGTTTTCAAAATTCAATTTTTAATCGCAAAAAAGTATAAAAACCCGATTTTATTATCAAACTTTTGCTGGTGGAAGTCAATCTGTCGGTTAGCTTAGATTCTTCCAAAATTTTCTTGCACTTAGCACTCGTTATATATGCTCGATTCATTCATTCTTTAAACATTAACTAATCCGTTCGAGCTGTGCTTCCTCTATTCCTTGCGCCTGGCCCGCAGTCTCAGTGCCAGATAGGCGAATACCCTAAAGCCCACTATGAGCAGTGCCAGACCCACATAGTCGAGTGGCAGATCGGCTGGCGAAAAGTTGAGCGTTTCCAAGATGACCTTGCCGGAACTGGGGCAGGTGGTGTTCGAGGAGTTGCAGCTTATCTCGCCGGGCTCAACATCGGCCCACTGATTGATCAACAGGCCCTCGTTGGCATAACGGAACCAGGAGAGATAGGACAACCATTTCAAATAGACGGGCACGGAGCCCGAGTTAAGAAAGAAGCCGCCAAAGAGTAGAAATGGTATAATGACCGGTGGACCCACTGACAAGGCCATGGACGTCGAGGAGCTGGCGCAGGATATAAGATAGCCAAACGATGTGGACACATTGGCCACCAGTGTGACCAGTGCCAGGCAGTTGAAGAAGTGCAGTACACCCGGACGTAGTCCAATCATCGGATAGGCAATGGCCGTAAACACTAGTGGCACGGTCAAAAACAGTGGCAGCTCCGCTATAGTCTTGCCCAGAAAATATGTGTCACAGCGATAAAGTCGACTGCGCGCCTCACGCATAAAGACCGGCAGCTCCGATGTGAAAACCTATAAAGAAAGATGTATAAAAATTGGTTCAAAACTCCCTTGCTATAGGACGCAGCTTACATTGATCGTGGCAAAGACATTCTGGAAGGTCATGTTGGTCAGAAACAGAAAGATGGCGCCATTGATGTTCATCACGCCCACCTGCGTCAGCTGTTGACCCAAAAATATGAGCCCAATGAGCACAGCAACCATCTAAAAATAGCCAGGATATAAGATGAACCGTTCGTAATCCGCTTGGAGCTGCTACCAACCGTTGTTTGGATGAGTCGCACTTTGACCAGCAGCGGTTCCTTCAGAACGGACAGCCAGGAGCGCCAGAGCACGGCACGAAATTGCATAAGCCAGGTCGCCTTGTAGGTAAAACCATTCTCGGGCTGCTCCAGCGGCGGTGCTGTGCCCTTCGAGGACAACATCAGTTCCATATCCCGGCCCACTTTGCTAATGGCAAAATTATCGCAAATCTTTGCAATGCGCTCACGGGACTCCACCTCCCGACCCGGCACTATAGCCAAGACCTGCACATAAAAGTCGGCTGGATTGTAGTTCGTTGGACACTGGGCACCCACGCTGTAGCAATAAATCGGATAACACCTTCAATAAGTTTCCTAAAACAATCCAAATAAAAACCAATACTTACTAAGAGAAGAAATCCACCGCCTCACTGGGTGTGCCCAGAAATGCCACACGTCCTTCGGCTATTAGGAGTATCTTGTCGAACAGCTCGAAGAGCTCCGAGGATGGCTGATGTATGGTCAATATAACAGTTTTACCCTTTTGCGATAGCTTCTTGAGCACCTGGACAACGCTGTGTGCCGTAAAGGAGTCGAGGCCGGAGGTGGGCTCATCGCATATCAACAACAGCGGATCGGTCAGCGCCTCCGAGGCGAAGGCCAAGCGCTTGCGTTCACCACCAGACAGACCCTTCACGCGTCCCGGCACACCGATGATCGTGTGCTGGCACTTGCTCAGGGACAGCTCCTGTATGACCTGATCGACACGTGCCACACGCTGACGATAGCTCAGCTGCCGTGGCATGCGCACCATGGCCTGGAAGATCAGATGCTCCCGTGCGGTGAGTGAGCCGATGAATAGATCATCCTGCTGCACATAGGCACAGCGTGCCTGCATCTCCTTGGCATCCACCGGTTGGCCATTGAGCATCCGCACGCTCGAGGGTGAGACCTGGACACCCTGGGGCGAGCGAAAGGCTAGTGCATTGAGGAGCGTCGTCTTGCCGGCACCGGAGCTGCCCATGACCGCCAGTAATTCGCCCGGATAGGCAACGCCGCAGACTGTGAAGGATTGGGAGTCGGGTAGTTAGTTGGGGATATGACCATATCTAAGGACCTACCGTTCTTGAGCAGATGCTTGCGTGGTGCTGGTATGTGACGCTCGTTGCAGAAGAGTCCACGCGTGCGATTGACCAGTTGCCGCCAGTTGGAGCCGGGCTGGTGCACTGCACCGAATATGTCCACATTGTGCCAGGCATAGGTGAGTGTCTCCGGCAGCTGCGTGTCATCGCGCAGGGTGCCATAGTTTTTGGTCTGGCCAAAGCTTTGGGCGATGCAGCTCTGTGGTGTCGGCGCCGAGGCAGTTGCCTGCGATTCCTCCCCCTGTGTTGTGGAATGAATGGATGAATGAATGCTCTCGGTTAGATGGGCAACCCGAAAAGGTTTTCCAAACTTTTCAATTTGACGCGAATGGCCGCGGCCGGTCGGTCATAAAAAAGGGCGACGACGCGTAAATCTTGGCGCCGTGCTAATCCCGACTGCCCAAAGTTTTCATAAAGAATGCCCCAAAAACTTGGACCGTCGCCCACGCGAGCCGTAAACTTAACATAGAGTCGACCCGACCCACCGCACGACCATTTAAAATGTGCAAATCAGGACCAGGCCATAAGCCGCAGACGGTGTCCAGCGTCCACTCCCTGCACGCGTCTTGGCACTTCGTAAGACAATTGGCTACGGCGTAAATGGAAATCCGTATACGGCTTGAGCTCTTAAATTGGGACGGAGTGTCGGTCGGGTCGGCCATTTGGTAGGCGCCGCGCCGAGTGATAAGCAAATGAAACTTTCCCTGCAAATAATCATTTTTTTCCTCGTTTTTTTCCAGCTTTTTCATCTGCTTTCCGGGTGAAGTGAATCAGTTTGAATGCTCGAATGAGTGTTTCGGGGTGTCGAGTTATGGAGCAATTGGGCATTTTGTTATTTACTTAACACACATTACGGATTCGAGTGGCTCGCAAATGAGGCACGCCAATTGAAGTTGTTAACTTGTTAAATTGCGTTGGCGGATAATTGGGATGCCATATTCAAAAGATTGAAGGGATATGGCAACGCTTTCAGCAGATATTACCTAAATTTTCTATGATTTGATACAGAGAAGTTAGCTCCGAAATTGTCTTCTATGGTAAAGTCTTTCATAAACATATTGGGATTCTTTATGTGTAAAATCTATTTTTTGGTTTTTGATCAGCATTGCGAAGCCTGCTTTTTCCGCCCGATCTGGCTTTTTCAATTACGCCAGATCTGGCCATTACGGGGAAAAAATGAAAACAACTTAGATCTATCGACTTCAAAATTAGTAGAAGGTTTCTGAATATAAACTGCAAAATGAAATATACGGGCATTTTTTAATATCCCTCAACTTTCCCGGAAAGTGACGATATACGAATAACGTCCACAATTTTTAAGCTAGGGTCATGAAATTCGGTATGTACGTTGCCATTGATACTTTACAGAAATAATCATCCTTATTCTTTTATTTATTTCTTTTATCATAATATGAACTTCTGAAAATTTTATTAGTGCCTATAAATTCTACAGTTGGTAACATAACAGTTCTAAACAAAGCTATCCTGAAAATTTCTGGGCCAAAAATGTAAAAATATGGATCTATCGTGTAAGCTATTATAGATAGAGACATTTGATTTCGCATAGAAAATGTGTAATATGCATTTTCTTGAATTTTAGGATGCTACGCACCCTCCCATTCCAGTACACTAGCAGTTCCAGTGTTTCGAGCTAACGGCCATAACAACCCTATCGGGTCCAAGCCTGAAGCACTATTTTCCTTTATTTCTGGCTTGGTCCACTGAAGAGCTATTTTTACGTGGGTGGATTTCAAATCCTACGCCACAACCTAGTTTTTCTAGGAGGTTCATGCCTATCGACATAAGCGGGACTCGAACCTCGCACCCCTTGTTTGGCGGGACACTGCGCTATCCATTGGACCACCGAGGCCCCCTAAGTTTTTCAAGATATTGCATTAAAATTTGGCAAGTTCTTAAGTTTCCTTATGATCGCTTCAACGGAAAGATCGGACTTCTGCATCATATAGCCCCATTCTCCGATGTTTGTCAAATACAACATACTTATTAGATTCTTAGTGATCTATTGATTTAGGAAATTTCAAAAAGATCATACCACTCTATCATATGGCTGTTAAACAAATATAAATGGGATTTGCCCATATATCATTTCTTTCTTACTTTTACTTTAATACATCCTCAAAATCTTTATAATCTAATAGGAAGTTGATATATTACACCCAATTCGATATCCTTAAGCTTCCCAAATCAAGGCAGAATCTTTGGTTGGCATAATTAAAGCTGTTGCCACTCGGAAGACATGGAAATCGGTGTTCAGCTTTTCCGAAACAACTAAAGTAAAAATTGTGTTCTGGCCCCGATCCCAACTCAAATCCTAATTTGAACGTCTAAAGCAATTTCAATTTTCGTTTTATTTGCTTTCCATTTGCGTAATATCATCGGCTGTAATTGCCAGGTCCCGGGGAAATATACTTGGGCAAACGGATACGGTACTTGTTTTGCCAACAAGCGACACCTGGCGGCCAGAATCGTAACGGCCTGTGGCCAGTCGGAAAAGCGTTAAGGAAAACGCATTTGCTTATAAATTATTCAAAAATAGCGCAAAAAAAAAACGTAAAAAGTATGAAAAATTAAATAAATATGAAATGTAAAATACGTAAGAGAGGATGGTTAGGGATGGACAGTGGATGAGTGGAGGGTGGTAGGTTGATGCTTGGCAGGGGTCAATGCTGTGGAGGTAGCAGCTAATATCCCCGACACACACTTAAGAAACGCCAAAGAAGATGAAAATAATAACAATAACAATAACAACAACAACAACAACAACAGCGGGAAAATGTGAACACAACACAGGGAAATAAATACAGGAAAAACTTTTTAATAACATTTTTCGGCCTCATTTGTTGTGAAAACAATTTTGCTTGGGCTCCGGTAGACACAGCTTGCCCCTGCCCCACGACCAGCTTCAGCTCCAGCTCCTGCCACTGCCTCTTCCCCAAGGCAGGGGCTAACAGGAAGGGAGGGGGGAGGGGGGGGGGTCGGTGTGTGGTAGTCCCTCTTTGCCACATGTAACGGATATTAAATTTTTCGCGTTTTACCTCAACGTCGCCGTCTCCGATTTCTCAAGCCAAATTGAAATGTGCAACATACAGAGGACAGAGGCATCAGAAAGAGACAGCGGCGGGTGAGCGGGATGGCCAGATAGGGGCATTCAATGAATTGCTGGAAACCAACAGCGACATTTTCTGCATTCAATGCCCCCGTTTTTCCCCATTTCCCACGGACCACACACATTTTTGCTGGTTTTTCTACTCTTACCAAGTAAAATCGTACATCCACTTTGTGCTCAAGTTTGTGTAGAAGAAAACATTGGAGTTCTCCAAAACTGTCCCCAGTATGGTCAAAAGGAAAAATGAAATCATTTTGACCATGTCGGTCTGTCTCGCGAAACAAGAGGTATTGGGTTCGAGTCCCACTCATGTGCTTAGCATGGTCTTCCTAGAAAAACTAGGTTGTGGCGTAGGATTTGAAATCCACCCACGTAAAAAAAGATCTTCAGTGAAAGATGCTCGAAATAAAGGAAAAAAGTGCTTCTGGCTGTGACCCGATAGGGTTGTTATAGCCACTTTTCGTTCGTCTGTCTTTCTGCCAATCTATTCCTCTATGTATATGCAAAATTATGTCAGAACCGGCCGAATCGGAAAAACAATATCATATTTAGCTTTGTCCCTATTATCCATGTTTTTCAAGCTGGTTTGGAAGTTCATATTCCTTAGGAGTCTTTAATATCGAGCACCAAATTTCATAAGAATATATATGTGGTATAACTGCCATATAACAAAAGTTTATTTTATCCATAGTACACATGTTTTTAAAGCTAGTAGATTGAAAGTTCACACTCACTTAAAATTCTTATTTAACTATAGATTTGCCAAATTTCATAAGGATCTTAAGATTATATCAAATACATAGTTGTATAACCAAAATCCATATTATCCCATATTACCCATGTTTTCTAAGCTATGGGCTTGAAAGTTCAGCCTCAGAATCCCTTAAAAGTCCTTTATATTAATGCTAATGCTCCCAAATTTAATAAGGATCGGATTACTATAGCAGATAGTTGCCGTCTAACCAAAAGCCATTTTTACTCAGATTTCTTAAGTTTTTTAAGCTCTTAAAATTCTTATCTATCCATGGCTACACCAAGTTTTATAAGGATTGGAACACAATATCATATCGTTGTCATATAACCAGAATTCATAATATATAATCATATATAACTTATATAATTCATGTATGAATTAAAAGTTTAGACACTCTCGAGATTCTTCTTTATCTGTGACTGCACCAAATTTCATGAGAATCAAAGATAGTAGTTTACACTCAGTGGTCATTATCATCTATTGACTTAATACATTTCATTATGATCGGACTACTATTATTATTATTATTTAATACAGTTTACTTATCGGACTATTATATCCCGTAGCTGCCATATAATCATCAGTCGTTATTACTCATATTTACTACGTTCTTCAAGCAATTGAACACACTTTTAAGTTTCTTAACTATATACGGCTACAGCAAGTTTTGTTAGGATCGGAACACTATATCCTATAGCTGACATATAGCCAAAAGTCGTATTACCTATATTGTTTAAGCTATTAGATTGAAAGGTCACTCTTATTTTATATTCAAATTTCATAAGGAACGAAACACTATATTATAAGCTGCCATATAACCAAAGATCGGTTTTGACCATACTACACATGTTTCTCAAGCTTCGTATTCAAATTTCGCACACTTATACAATGATTTGACATAGTATAAGACATACAGTAGTTTCGAAAAGAGTATAAAATTTTCGGCGTGCCTTACTTGTATATACCCTGATCTCATTTGAAAAATGGGAAGAAGGGTATAATAGTTTTGTTGGAATGTATGTAACAGGCAGAAGGAGGCATGGGAGAGCCCATAAAGTATATACATTCTTGATCAGCATCAATAGCCGAGTCGATATAGCCATGTCCGTCTGTCCGTCCGTCCGTCTGTATGAACGCTCCGATCTCGGAAACTACAAAAGTTACAGAATTCAAATTCGGCATGAATATCCGTGTATAGCATACCCAATGCGAACTTGTTTCGGATGCCACGTCCCCTTCGCGCGATAATCGATAAAAACGATTTTCGATAAATTGACCGTAACTTTGGCATTTATAGAGCAATCGACACCAAATTCGGTAAATAGGGTTATGATTAGAAACTGCAGAATATATTTTCCCAAAATTTACACGCATCCGTTTTCCCGGAAAGTGACGAAATGTGTTTAGCAGCCACAATTTTTTTGCTAGAGTCATCAAAAATGGTCCAAAATTTTTTTCCATCCTTATTTGGTCTCCCCCAAATTAGATAAGTGCTTATTATATCTACAATCCTTATTGAAATGCTTCGAATTGTACAATATGTATTCATGACAATATCATAAATCTTTCCTGAAAATTTCAGAATGATCGGATCATTAACGCCGAAGTTAAAGGACTCAGAAGTGGCCGAAAACGCAATACAATGACAAAAGGTGAAAAATGCATTATGTCACCTGGCGGCTAAACGTTCATAGCTAGAAGCACGAAATTCGGCATACTTTGATTCCACATGGTATAATACCTACAGTAGTTTTGAAAAGAGTATACAATTTTCGGCGTGCCCTGCTTGTTTTTTATTAATTTGTTTTTTTCATTAAAGCTATTTTTCAATTTTTGCTTGACAGCTTTTTGCTTAATTTTTATGATTATTTATACAAATTATTACTATGATGATTGCCTGCGGCAAAATGCGCCAAATGCGGCGCCAATTAGCTGCCCCAAACAAACCCAACCCAACCAAAAACCACCCAACCACCCAATCAACCATCTATTTGTGTGGAGCCGCCGGTGGGCCCCAAGAAACCCCACAAGCAGCTGGACCACTGGCAAATTGCGCGTCTCATCTTGGGGTCGGGCGGCGGGTCGGTCGGTGGGTCGGTCGGTGGGTCGGTCTGGAAAAGTGGAGACAACAACCACAATGGACAGACATTGTGGGCGCTGAGCTTTGGTTTCACACTCTCTGGAAGCCCTACGCATGGGTCAAAGCGCAGCACAACAATCGAACAGTCGGCCAAATCCCTACAATTGCCCAGAATTTCCTAGAATTGTTTGCAGTCGAAACTCTTTTGATGTGGCAACATTTGAAAAGAAGAGAAAAGAAAAGAAAAACGAACACCAGAAATTCCTAGAAAATCCTATGAATGCCCAAATGGACGAATCATTGGAAACTCAATAAATGATACAACAGATTTTCCAAGCAATTGAGGCAAAAAAGATTTAATACCATACTAAGAAGTGTTCCGAACAACAAGAGTTCCGAATTATAACACTAAAAGTTATAAAAGCGGAAAGCCCAAAATAATTTGTTTGCTTTTACTCAAATTTTTAGCATGAGGTCACTGTTTAGACTCTAAGCTTTAGAGTGTTAGAATACCCTATATAGCCTGTTGTATATGACATCACAACGATAAGACTTGTGCTATCTACATATAGTCATTACATTCAAACCAGAATTGTTATGTCTGCTGATGTCAGCGTTGACCCTGCATTATAAACCCTTTAATGCATTTTTAAGTGCTTCACGATATAACTTCAGTTTTTATTATCCGATGGTTATGAAATTTTCAGAATTTGTGGAAGACTTGATATCAAATATTTAAACTTAAAATCAATCAAATTACCCAGAAATTGCTTGTATAATTACAAAATATTCGATTATTTGCGAGTGACAAGTTCCACCAAAGAATTAGTTGAGCAACTTGGATTGTTTTATAAAAATTTGCACAAAAGTTGTTGAGCTGAAAAGTAATGCGGATTCAGGACCCTTCCCGTGCTTATAGATCTTCTAGCTATTCAGATGTAGGAACATAAGAAGAACTTACGGGGGGTCAAGCGTTTTCTAACCCCAGCGTCCCTATGCATACAAAATATCTGTCTTAGCAAAATCAGGCCACCTTTGGATCGGATATGATTTCTTTAATTATGATTGGATTGTTGTCAAATTTTCAGGATGTTTTCATAAACTATTAAAACATGTATACAATTTAGATTCAAATGTATAACCTTAGGTTTGTGGTTTTTATTACGTTTTTTTTTTTTTTTTTTTTTTTTTGAATTTGTAAAAGAATGAAAAATCAATGTGGCTAAGTACTAAATATGGTTATAACTAGCTAGTTATAAGGGAGATTGATATATATATATATTATATTGACTTATGATGACGAACGATAGGATTATCGATATTTTGACAAAACACATTTTACGGTGCGATAGATATTAAGATTTATCTTAATATATGTATGTACATTCGCAGGAAGATATCCAAAAATGAGGGAAATTAAATTTCTGGATTTTTTATATGAGCATCGAGATATAATTATCATCTTCAAGTGTCAAAATTTCTCACAAAATTTACCGAAATATAATATAAAAAAAATCAGGAAAAAATATTTAGGACCGCGAGCGTTAATATGAGCGTGAGATAACAATATTTTGCCTTCTTAATCTTTTAGGACTAGAGAAATTCTTATCGCTATGTCAAAAACTTATACAATTGGCTTTATTAGCAGCCTTTTTTGTAGAATTTTTCAGATTTTTTACTTGTCTTCCCGTGAAATAGAGCTATTTCTTGTAATGAAAATTTGGCAGTTATGCTTGAAGTACTATATAATATATATATAGTACTATATACATCTCCATGTCAACTTTGCAATTTCTAGCTCTAGAATTATTAAATACTATACCCTATTTGCGGCATTTTCAATGTGATAGATAAATATTCTAAAAACGTGTAAAAACTAATTCCTGAGAAACTAATCTCAAAAATTTCGTAAGAGTTATACAACTTTTTTTGTCATCTACTTAACATATTGTATTATTTGTCTAGCTTGAGATCTTTTGAGCCTAATTAAACACAGACTGCGATAGATAGAAGTGTCGAGGTTGTGAGGTGCCAACGAGAATGTGAGGTAGATAGAACCTGAGATGCTATGGATACGTTGAAATGGACAGTCAAATAATGACCCAGATAAGCATGGATTATATGAACAATATCAATAAAAACTAAAACTAAAAGCGTACAGAAAAAATGCGAGCAGAAAGAAGCCAAGATAATGACAACATGTAAACAAGCATAAAACATACGCTAAGCACTTGCTAGATACGGTTTTTCAAGATATAGACAGACAGACGGACGGACGGACGGACGGATAGATGGATAGACAGACAGATGGATAGATGCTTAGATATAGTTCTGAGAGCAGCTGCTGCTCATGCCACAAGCCAGTGCAACTACAGAGATTTGTTATGCGACACCACAAATACTTGTCGCTATGCTGCCCCCTCGTACACCTGCCACGCCCCCCCCCCCCCCTGCGGATTCCACATCAGGTGCTGTAAAACGATAAAGTGTTACGCGTGAACTTGTTGGATCCCAAAGCCTATAAGAAGAGCAAGAAGCAGCGTTACTTATGGCCCAAAATAAAATCAAATAAAGCAAAAATTAAGGACGTTAGCTTTCCGGCCATGGACCCCCTTCAACAAAAAAGGGCCTACGAAGAAATGCTGCACAGCCGCCATTTTGTTTTCGATTTATTCGAAAAAAATGTATTTTGTACTTCGAATTTAATATTATAAAACCGACTTTACAAGTTTTCGATTGGCTTTTTCATTTGGCCAAAAAAATTCCAAAAAAAACACTTTTTTTTTGCCAGTTACTCAGATGTCGCCCCTTAAACAAATTTTGAGGCGGGAATCTGAAACCGCATATTTCCTAAAAAAAGGAAATTTTTGTCAAGCGCAAAAAAGAATTGGAAATTCCAAAAACAAAAGAGAGAAACAAATTGTAGATACTCGTGTGTTTTCCTTTAATTTAAGAAAGAACTTTCCAGAAGATGCCGATACAGTTTGGGAATCATAAGAAATTTTTATTTCTGAACCAATAGAAAGATAAAAATATAGATTCTTTCATCTTTCTTTTAACTTAAGTTGGGAATTATATGTGAAACTGAACTGAATACGTTCTCCGTATGCCTAGAAACGCCGAAACGGCTTGGGAATTCCAAGAACTTCATTTTTCTGAGCAAAAAGAGAGAATTTCTTATTTTTTTCTTCAAATCAAGTTGGGCAATATAGCTGAAACTTGGCTTTATAAATTATTTTTCGGCAGAACCAATACGTTTTGGGAATTCCAAGAACTTTTTATTTCTTTCTTCAAGTTAAAATTCTGATGAAATAAATGATCCTTCACATTTTGGCAAGATTTTTAAAATTGTTGATTTATTTATTGGTTTATGTAGTTTAAGGTCTGTATAGGAGGGCCTCAAAATAGTTTAAACTGGATATGGTATGATTGGTAATTAATAATTGCAATGTGCAGGAAGATCTTGAATGAAGGAAGCAGAAAAAAAAGACAAATAGTGCTTCAGGCTTTGAACTAATGGGGTTGTTATGGCCACATAATAATAATGTGCAGAAAGTAAATAAACAAAATTATTAAAAAATTTCTTTTTTTATATGGCTATAACAACCTTATCAGGTCAAAGCCTGAAGCACTATTTGTCTTTTATTTCTGCTTCCTTCACTGAAGAACTTTCTTTAAGTGGGTAGATTACAACCTAGTTTTTCTAAAAGGGTCATTCCAATCAAGTTGAGTGTAGGATTCGAACTCATACCTCTTGCCCAGAGGGACAGTGCGCTGTCCACTGGTTTATCGAGGCCCCTAATTAAAAAAATATGTTTGTGAAAGAAATTGGTGGGGTTCGAATCCACGCCCACTTCTATGACAGAACAGTGCGCTATCCACTGTTCCACTGAACATTCAAGATTGTCAAGTTTTATATAATAACAAATAATATAAAGTTGATATATTATTCATTTTATGTTTATTTTGATGTATCATATTTCCAAGTTTTTCTTTTCGTTGATCCGAAATCAGAGTCCTCAAATTAGTTAAAAACAGCTTATTTTCAAACAACAAAATCTTATACAGTCGAACTTCTCTATAATAAATCTTGACGGAACCAGAAAATCACTTCATTATATAGAAACTTCATTGTATGGAAATTCATTAATATATAATGAAATTGGAATGAAAAAGTTGTGTGTTTGAAATCAATTCATTATAGGGGAGCTTCATTGCATAGAAGTTCACTATAGAGAAGTTCGACTATATATCAATTCTTTTTTGGAACAAAAACCATAGAAGAGCAATATCATGTTTTGAATAATGGGTTTTTATTCAAAACTAATCCGAACTGAAAAGCTTCTAGCTTCTAGCTAATTCTTTTGCACATAATATATTGTGTCAGATCTAGAATATATATTATTCGAAAGTCATGCTTGAGTTTCATATATGATTCATTTGATTTGAGCTAACAAGAGACGACACTGTTTGGGTTTTGCTCTACAAATGGTGCAGCATATTGTATGACTATGGATAGATAGATAGGGTTAGTTAGTTCTGTATAGTTGTTATTCTTCTTCTTCTCCTTCTTCTTCTTGTTCTACTACTATTACATGGTTGTTGTCTGACTCCGATTTCATGTATTGCAACATTTGTTTCGCATAATGCGTTCCACTGTCAGAACCCGATGCGATGCGATGCGATCATTTTGTTAGAACTATGCAAATCTATAGATCTATCTGAACAAGTGCAGCATTTTGGCTGATGCAATGCGGTTGCGGTTATGGCGACCCTCATGGACGCCACCAACCACGCCTCCGCAACGCCTCCGCAACGCCTCCACGCGCCTCGTCCGTTTCTAAACGTTGCCAAATATTTCTCACGCTGCAAACTGGAAGTTAGCCATTTTCAACGCCATTTTTACTCACATTGTGCAGATGCTCGGCTGAGGCATGTTTGCTGCCGCGTATCAAAAGCTCCTGATCCTCTTGCCCCATTTTGTTTCCCGTGGGGCATGCAACACACACACGAACACACGCACGCGCACACACTGAACAAACAAGGCACTTTTCCTTTATGGATTTTCGATATATTCGATATTCTTTGTTTGTCTTTTCTTTGCTTTTCCACTTCCTTACTTCCTTTTTGGGTTTTCCCTATCTTTTTTTTCCCTGCTTCGTTGCAAACGCGCTGACAAAACGCAACTGACGACTGTGGCAACTCGCACAACTCAGCCGCAACTCGGCGCTCGGCGGCCATTGACGCTGCTGCCGACGGCGCTGCTTGCGGTGCGGATGAGTGAAATTTGATGAGTGCAACAGATAAAAGACAACAACAACCTTAAAGACAACAACAACAATACCATCCAAGACAAACAACAATATGCTTTGTCTATATTTGCCTGCTGATTAGAGAGCAGACTCACCCGAGAGTCAGTCGTCTCGCAGCTTAACCCTACTTTTGAATTCTCAGACTCAAAAAACAGCTAGTAAACCTGATAAAGAAAAGTTCTCAGACTCTTTGAGCAATTCTTCAATCAAAAACCCACGGTAAACGGTACTTCTGTTGGTTTATAATGCATATTTTATGATAATAACGATCAATACCCAGCATTGTGAGCGAATTGGGAATTCCAAAACCAAAAGAGTGAAAAAATTTGTAGATTCTTGTTGGTTTTTCTTCAATTTAAGAAAGAACTTTCTAGAAGATGCCGCAACAGTTTGGGAATCACAAGAAATTTTTATTTCTGAACCAATAAAAGGAAATATATATAGATTCTTTCATCTTTCTTTTAAGTTAAGTTGGGTAATATAGCTGAAACTGAACTGAATAGTTTATCTGTATAACTAGATCTTTGTAAAACGCCGAAACGGGTTGGGGATTCCAAGAACTTCTTATTCCTGAGCAAACAAAGAGAGATTCTTATTTCTTTCTTCAAATTAAGTTGGGCAATATAGCTGAAACTTGGCTTTATAAATTATTTTTTGGCTGAACCACTACGGTTTGGGAATTCTAAGAAGACTCTATTTATTTCTTCTAGTTAAAAGTATGATGAAATAAATATCCTTCATATTTTGTCAAGATTTTTGGAATTGTTAAGTTATTTATTGGTTTATGTAGCTTTTCGGAGGTTTTTTGATGCTTTTTTTTAGTAGGAGTGTGCAGGAAAGAGCCTGGAAATAGCGTTTTTTCCCTTGAAAACGGTCGTTCATAAAGAGGTAATTAGTAGTCCGATATGACTCTTTTATGAATTCGAAATATGTGCTTTTTATGAGCCATAGCGTTATTGTTGCGATCATCACTTTGTGTTAAATTCCCGCACCTTCAAAAACGCTTAGAAAACAGATCTTTTTCTGCTCTCTACTTTCTGATTACTTCCCGTAGCTCCGAAAACGCTCCGAAAATAGAACTTTTGATGAGCCTATGTCTTTAAAGCACTGATTGGGCTCCGAAAACCTGGGCTCTTTTCAGACACATAATTCGGAGCGCTCCTAACTTTGTATGCTGGGTACTTGCAACCGACTTATATTCCTTTGCCAAAGTACATTGTACGTCGATGCATATGGATCATATTGACATCCCAAAGTCCTACTTGCTTCCCTGAAATTTATTTGAAGGAATTAAGTAGGCTTAGGGCAACTTTCATTGATTACGTATTATCGGGACGGCGCGTACGCCAATCCCGGCTACCAAAAATTACAGGCACGAGTTATTCGCATTAGGAACAATCGCGGGGGTCAACCACGCCTAAGTGCAATGGTACAAGGTCTCACCCCGGGAGCACCGCCTTCATGATCACGGATGCACCTGCCCGAGGTAAGTATGCTTTTATCAGCTTATCTTAAGTATTAGCATAGATATGTTGCTAAAACTGTTTGGGAATTATAATAGATATTGTAAAGCTTGGCTTAGGCAACACAATTTGTAAATTTTCGTTGTCGTTCACCGATTTTCGTCCAGAAGTTTAATTTATGTTTTTTTTGTATTATATTTGCAGAGTACTTAAGAAGTTAAAACATTATGATTTGTATATCTTAAATTTCAGCTTACAATAAAGACATTTTATAAGTCTGCTTAACTGGCTGATCGGCAGGCACTCAAAACTTAAAACCACGAATAAGCTGTTGTTCTAGAAGGTTATACTAAAGGTTATTTGGAAATATGACATCCTACTTTGGGGAACAGCATCAAATACCAACGTTGCAGCCATCCAAAGAGTGCACAAAAAGACTCCATATCATCCCTAGACCACACATCCTCACTACGAACGCCCAACACACCAGGGAGCTGAAGATGCCTTGGCTTGCTGAGGAAATCCGGAAGATCTCCAGCATCTATGTCCAAAGGCTGCCAAACCACCACAACAAACTGTTCATCAATCTAATGAATAACAGACTGACGATCAGAAGATTTAAACGATTCCACCCACTCGAATAGCCTTTCCGAGATTCCGGCATTAATATGAAAAACATTAAAGAAAACAAGGACAGGTCATGCTCTCACCATGATTGAGGTTCGAACCGAGGACCTCTTCTAAGACGGATTTTTGTGCTATACACTGCATTACCCA
The DNA here is from genome assembly GCA_037040045.1 of Phorticella flavipennis. Taxonomy (NCBI): domain Eukaryota; kingdom Metazoa; phylum Arthropoda; class Insecta; order Diptera; family Drosophilidae; genus Phorticella; species Phorticella flavipennis. Next base: position 3,369 of record JBANCY010000477.1, on the reverse strand, counting down.
GTAGCATTTTCTATAGTCTCTACTAATTAAAATACTAAGTTTCAATATCTTTTAAAGCGGAGAAACCTCCACAAATTTCTTCCAAGCAATGCAGAACTGCTAGCACACTTTTAGGCTTAAATTTTCTTCCATTTTTGTGTTTTATGCTTATAAAACTAGCATTCTGATATTATTTCAACATCTTTAACACTATGAGAAAAAATAAAAAGAATTTTTAAAGATTAATAATTAAAATAAGCCGAACAATAAAGATATATGCTACGATTTACGTTTAATTTTTTAATGCAGAATCCGTACCCAGCATGTAATATGAGCGTTTTCGGAGGGTTTCTGATGATTTTTTTTAGAGGGATTTTGATCATAGTGTGCAAAAAAGAGCCTGGAAAGGCCGTTTTTTTCCTTCAAAACGGTCGTTCATAAAGAGGGAAATTTAGGAGTTCGATATGACTCATTTATGACTCCGAAATATGTGCTTTGCACCTCCGAAAACGCTCAGAAAAAAGATCTTTTTATGCTCTTTACTTTCTATTTACTTCCCGTAGCTCCGAAAATGCTCCGAAAAAAGAACGTTTTTTGAGCATATGTTTTTAAAGCACTGATTGGACTCCGAAAACACTCTTATTTATGTATTTACTCAGAAATCGCTCTAAAGCTGGGCTCTTTTCAGGCACGTAATTCGGAGTGCTCCTAACTTTGCATGCTGAGTACAATCATTGGAAGTACCCTAACAAGACAGTTATGTTCAATTTAACCTAACCCTATTAGATATGAGGATTCTCAGGGAGGGCAATCTGAACGTCGACCAATTGACACTTCAATTAACTTTCAAGAAAGGACTCTGTTGGGAGGTGCAACGGATAACATTTGGTTGGACAATTAAATATCTGGCCAGTCCGATCGGGTGTCCTGTGTAATAAGTGAGATTCTGTAGTACATCACCTTTCATAGGTATCTTATGATACCTTCCATGTCCATATGGTGTATATACCAAGGAATACCAAAGTTTCTTCGTCAGATTTTTGCTCGAGCAACAACTTATTTTTCCAAGTTCGACTTTGTTGATATGGATTTCCATATAGATACCTTCTATGATAGAAACGACTTGTTTACTGCGTTCAGCAGCTGTTGTAGGGTATCTATTGGTCGCGTTAGAGCATATATTCCAACGCTGTGGTTAATGGGTATTTAACAGTTGGGAGAAGTCGACTCAGGCATGGGCTTTGCGGCAGCTCTAAGGTTTCTTTCTTTGATCGACTCTGCTTTGTTTCTTGAGCTAAACTCAAACTGAAACTCGAAATGACTTTGGCACAAAACTAACTCAAAGCCAAGTACAAATCGTAGTTGTTTGTTGTTGCTGTGGTTGTCGTTGTTGTTGTCACTTTAAAGTGTCACACAATTTGTTACATGTGGCACAGTTGTTGCTGCTGCAGCCCAAAACACTAAATCCATCTTGAACTTTTGCTAAACTCGCCCCCAGCAGGGACAGTAGGGGGACAGTAGGAGGTTTCGGGGCAGCAGCAGTCGGATGCCATCATTTACTCACTCAAATGCTATAAACTTTTTACACTTAACAATTTATTGTCACTCTGCCGACGCCGACGCCGACGCCGGAGCCGACGCGAACGTCGACGCAGCAGCTGGCGTTGGCAGCGTTTTGTTTGTGCCGTGCAACTTGCAGCGCAACAGCAAAAAGTGCAAAGAAGTAACTCGAGCAAAAACGTAGAAAGTTTCGCTAACACGCTTTTACACTCTCTCCCACCCTCTCTACACCCCTCTATGCCACTGCATGCCACACACTGCCACACACAGACACACACACACACACACTCACAGACAGAACAATGGCGCAAATGCTGAGTTTTTAGAACAGAATTTGGTCTTGTAATATCTCTGGATCTTGTAATATCTTGGGGACTCGGTGGACCAGTCTATAGCGCACTGGCCCGCAAAACAAGAGGCGCGAGTTCGAATCCCGCTCATGTCGATAGGCTTGACCCTCCTAGAAAAACTAGGTTGTGGCGTAGAACTTGAAATCCAACTACTTAAAAGAATAAGTTATTCAGTGAAGAAAGCCGAAAAAAGACAAATTGTGCTTCAGCCTTTGACCAAATGGGGTTGTTATGACCAATAATAATATCTCGGATTGTCAAGATAATCCCAAAAATGGACTGCCTGCTTTGCACAGGACCTGGACTTGGTTTTGGATTTCGACTTCGACTTGAGGTTGCCGAACGTTCCAGACATTTTTAAAACCCAAAGCTGTTCCCGGCTTTCATAGAATATGGCACAGACTGTCTACGTTGATACAACACACACGCATACTAAAAACATAATGTCTGAAGGCCTTCGCCACGCCTATTACGACCTCGACTTTTGGATGGATTCCAATTCTATTAACCCCAAGCTGACTAGATTTATAAATTTGGAAATTTTCAATTGCTTTTGAATGTTGGCCAAATCAAGCAGCTGCTATATGTGTGGAAAGGAGAGTATGGGGGACTCACACGGAACTAAATGTGGGCTTAATAGTTTTGCAGTTTTTTACAAGATCTGATAATTGGGTATATTAGCGACATGGGCGTTGACACTGCAATGCAAATATAATGGTGCTATTATACTTTTTATATTATAAGAAAAATGTAGGGGTCTCGGTGGTCCAGTGGATAGCGCACTGTCCCGCCAAACAAGAGGTGCGAGGTTCGAGTACCGCTCATGGCTTTAGGCATGACCCTCCTAGAAAAACTAGGTTGTGGCGTAGGATTTGAAATCCACCCACATAAAAATGTTCTTCAGTGAAGGAAGCAAAAATAGAGGAAAGTAGAGCTTTGACCCGAAAGGGTTGTTATGGCCATATAATAATAAATAAGATAAATGTATGAACAGGAAGATCTAAAAATTGGAGGAACTACAATTATTAGATACAATACTACCAAGGACATTATGGGTCTATTTGAGGCTCTGGTCAGATGGTGATCAGCTATCACAATACATCCGACATGGAAAGAGATTTGGGCATATATTTTTGCAATTGATTCGAAAACTTTTTTTAACTAGAAAGAAACTTTTTGAAAACCAATTCAAATCCGTCTAATATCCTTTAATGATTCATAATCGAGATAAACAATTTGGTATAACCACCAAAAGTGGTCAAAAGGGACAAGAGAAAAACCCATGAGATAAAGACTTAAGATCTAGTCCACTTCTAAAGCAAACCATCCTCAGACTTTCCGTTTACACTGCAATGATATTGGCTCTCTACACAGTTTGATTAGATTAGATAAATTCCTATACCAGTATTGACTTTGCCCACACTAATCCCCATTTCCCTCTCGAAATTCCATCAAATTTATACAAGTTTTCTTCTGAATT
>JBANCY010000476.1:0-31331 GCA_037040045.1 Phorticella flavipennis | reverse complement strand
TTGACCACGCCAATGCAGCTGAACGAGATGTTAATGCCAATCGAACAGGACTGAGGATGATAATGAAATTGCAAAAAAGGGATGTAGAGGCAGATTAATAATTTGATGTAAATAAAAAATGAAATTATGTAGATGAAAATAAAATTATGCATAGAAAGTTACGAATGCAAATGACCATGCCGAATATGCAGATCCCATAGATGAATCAAAAGTATCAGATGATAATGATAATACTGACGATCCAGATGCATGTAAGGATGAGATGCAAATGTAGTATTTATAGAGATGAAATGATGCAGATAAAAAAAATAATAAAAGATCAGTCCATCCGAAATTATTCATAAATAAAATAAAATATAAACTATGTAAAAAGAAAATTATATAGTTTAAAGCAAATGCAGATGCCGATGCAGTTGAATATGAAGATGCAAATGCATCGCATTATAGCGATGAGAACGAGGGCTACGATGAGAACGAGGGCTACGATGAGAACGAGGGCTACGATGAGAACGAGGGCTACGATAAATATGATGGTAACGCAGTGACTAGTTAAACTATTTTTTGAGAAGATAAAAGTAAATTAAATCTGTAAATTTTCATAAAAAATTAAAAGACAATATTTTACTCGGAAAATATTTTATGATAGAAAAAAAAATACGTTCAGAAATATACCCGATTTTGGGCATTTTCATATGAGAAGCTTTTGCTTTTTATTTCTTCAGCCGCAAAAATAAAATAAGTTTAAATAAAAATATCTTAGGCCGTGCTCCTAAGGCAGGCAGACTGTAATTTAAAATGTTCGAAAAAGTATTCCAATATTATACAGTCAAAAAAAAAATGTTTTTCTTTTTCGGCAATATAAAATTGCCCACAAAACAAATCAAAATCAAAAAGAAAAGAAAATAGAATGCTTAAAAATAGGTCTGCACTCTACGAGTCGCCGAGGCAGACTGAGGCACAACCCAAGTATTCTAGAGGCATGTTCTCTAGGTTGATGTTATCGAAATCGAAATCGTCCTAGTGATGTGCAATTCTGTCCAAAGCAACGCTGCTGCTAGAGTTGTATTTTGTGTGCACTTGCACAATTAATCGATAAATTGTAGTTGATATTTGAATTTGAGATCTCCACGGAAGTGGAGTTTTCGAGGCGCACTCAAAAAAAAGTAGCCAGAAGTCCAGAAACCTTTGTACTACGGACTGCTGCAAGCTCTCAAACTCAAGACCTTCAAGAGTCTTAAAATTTGTAATTAAGAAATGTCAGAAAATATGTCTGTTCGTCTGTTTGTATAATGAAACTTTGTATATTTGTTGAAACCTGCGGGATTCATATGATTCACATATAACAGAAACTCTAGATTATCAATACTTTCTATATTTATGAATCTATTGCATTTAAACTTTGTTAAAACTTAGATATATAAAGAAAATGTAAGCTTGATAGACCCATTAACGCCAAATATATGTATCATATTACTCCTAAATTTGAGTTAGGATCTTCTAACAGTTTCAAATACATCTATTTAATATATATGGTGCTATGGTATTACCGTAAAGAGTATAAGATCATTGACGAACCGAACCACACTTTTTAATACCTAAGAACCGACAGACGTACATCAACTCCATATGCTTTTATCTCATTGCTGATGTTTATAGCAATGAGAGAAACCTTTCAAATTTCTGCCATATGCTATAAGCTCATATTATTCACATTCCCCTGAAAAGTTGCTCCAAACACAAATCGTCTAATTATTTTTGTTTAAATTAAAACACTTGAAAAGCTTCCAGTTGCAAATAGAATCGTATCTCATAATATATTTAACTCTAAAATCCAAAAATATTCTAACAAAAATTGAAACTAGTTCAGCCAGAAAAAGTTGCTACTGCTCCGAAATTCTAAACCTTTTTCTGGGCCAAGTGGCGTGAGTTATGTATTCATTCTATCGGGTTCTATGCTAAGTTCCAGTTAATGCTTTAAGCACAGTTTTAAGCTGCAGAGCTTAAATTTCTTTCAATTTTGTTTTACTCTTTTGGAAGAAAATAGTATGTTCACTTTGTCCGAAAGTATGTAATGGATTGAAGGAAACGTCGTAGACCCCAACAGTTACATTCGGAATGGTCAGGAGGACAAAAGACGTCTGTCTGTATGTATTCCAATTTGTCCTCCGATTTGTCTATCGTTATGAAACTTGGCACATGGCCTTCTTTTGTTATGCGTCAGCTAGTTTATTGGAACTGGCCGGATTGGATCACAATATCTTATAGCGGTCATATGTATAACCATAAATCGGTTTCGCCTATATTTCGAATGTTTTCCAATGAATTGGTCTGAAAGTTCACACACTCCCAAGATTTTTTATTATCTACCGCTACACCAAGTTTCAAAAGGATCGGACCACTATATCAAATAGCTGCTATATAAACACAAAGCGGTTCTTCCCATATTTCCCATGTTTGTTAACGTATTGGACTGAAATCGTTTAAACTTACAAAATTCATTATTATCTACAGCTCCACAAAATTACAAAAGGATCGCACCACTATATCATAGTCATATAACCAAAAATTGGATGTGTCCATATTTCCCATGTTTTCTACCGTATTGGACTGAAAGCTTACAAAATCGCAAGATTCGTTATTACCTACCGCTCCACTAAATTTCATAAGGGTCAGACCATTATATCATATAGCTGCCATATAACCAAAAATCGGTTTTGCCCATATTTCTCATGTTTTCCTATGTATTGTACAGAAATTTCACACACTTCCAAGATTCTTTATTATCTACCGCTCCTCCAAATTTCATAACGATCGTTTTTCTATATCATATAGCTTTCATACAACAATAAATTGGTTTTGTCCATATTTCCCATGTTTTCTACTCTAACTCCCAAGTTTCGTTATTATTCGCTCGAAAAGAGTATGTTGTCTTCGGCGCACCGCAGAGAATCCTTCCCTACTTGTTGGCATTTGATTTCCGATTGAAGGCAAGGATCTGGACGAATATACTTGTTGCCTGCCAAAAATTTTGGGGCTTAAAATTTTGTGTTGTGCCCATTAAACTTGAGGAACACAATCAAATATTAGCACAAGGGTTAGCACGGAGCTGCAGGTCAAAGGGGTTGCTGGTGGTGCGGTGGCAAGTGGGGGGTACAAGGGTATGATGGGGCACGATGGGTTAAGTGGGGTAGGCCATAGGCGTTTGGCATGAAATGAGCTGCAAATCCTTTTGGCAACATTTCAAACTGATGCTGTTGTTGCTGCGGGGCGTGGCACTGGGGGCTGGTTTTGGAGTAACAATTGCCAAAGGTCAGCCAGGTCGTGCTGCATGATGGCGGCGGATGGTGTGAGGGGGACGAGGGCTTATAGGGCAGCTGCTGTAATCTCAACGCTTACGTTGGGTATCGGGTCTTTCGGCTCCTGCTGCCGCCAGCAGTAAATATTTATGCTTGTGTTTTATTTATTTACATTGTCAAAACCAATTTTGCCCAAGGGTTCAATTGTTTTTCACTTTTATGCCGCAATCAAGCAGATCCCCCCCAATGTCCCAATCGACCCCTCAAACCCAGCTACCCGTTTAGCACTTCAACTCGAACTTGAACTCCCTCAACTTGTCAGCGACACGCATGCAAACAACAACTACAACAAGATAGAGTGCTGCAGTCGAGAGTGCTCGACTGCGCGAATACCCTTCAAGGTAAGTTCAATCCAAGTTCAATACAATCCAAAATACGTGTGTTGAAAATCTGGTTTCAAATCATAAAATTACAGCTGTTATCATTATTCTTTTTTGATTAGCGAGGGAGTTGGGCGTGGCATGCGAAATTTTTGAAACTGCTTTTTGCGCATCATCTATGCGGACCTACATGCCGAATTTTGTGTTCCTAGCTATAAACGTTTTCATGGGACATAATACATTTTTCACCTTTTGCCATTTTAGCCATTTTTCGGCCATTTCTGAGTCTTATAACTTCTGTGTTTATAATCTGATCGTTCTGAAGTTTTCAGGATTGGTTGATGACGATATATAAATATATATTCTGGGGTTCGAATCATTTTGTTAAGAATTGTAGAAAATATAAGCACTTATTTAATTTAGGGGGACCAAATTAAGACGGTAAAATTATTTGACGCCACTTTCTAGGGCATCCACATACCAAATTTCATGACTTTAGCATAAAAATTGTGGCTGCTGGATACATTTTGTAACTTTCCGGAAAAATGGAAGGTATATCAAAATTTTGGGAAATTGGTAAAGATTGCTCTATAAATGCCAAATTTATGGCCATTTTATCAAATATCGGGCGAAGGAGGCGTGGCATCCGAAATTTGCAACAAATTTGTACTGCGCATGGTATAAACGGATCTTTATGTAGTTCCCGAGATCGGCGCGTTCATACAGACGGACGGACAGACGTCCATGCCTATATCGACTCAGCTTTTGATACCAATCAAGAATATATATACCTTATGGGGTCTGCCAGGCCTCCTTATGCCTGTTACATACATCCCAACAACACTATTATACCCTGCTTGCAGTTTTTCAAATAGGATGAGGGTATAACAACTACAACAACACCATTTGACAAGCCTTTTTTGGCCAAAAAAAAAAACTTTCCAACGAATTGCCGAAAAGTGTTGTTTATTTTCAATTAAAAACCTTTCCTAACTAATTCCGCTAACGCCGAATGGGTCACGGTTTTTCGCACAATTCTAATCGAAAATTTATGGCTCCCCGTTTGGCGCTCAACACGGGCAGACGGCGCCCGGAACACTCCAGAGCTCGACAATCGACAATCGACAATGGCCACTCGACAGCAATCGCCATTGCAACAGCTCATTCTGAATTATGAGTCAATTAGCTGTTGTCTTTTTATTGCCAAAAGGACTCTCACCCCCTTTCCCTTTCCCTCTCCCTCTCCCTTCCCCACCTCACCACTTTCACTCCTCATCCTAAGTCCTTCCCCAACCACTTCCATTTCCACTTCAGTTTTACTTTCACTTTCAATTTCAATTTGAGTTAATGGCAGCTGCGCCATTTTGTGAGTCGGTTACATTTCATGCTTAACAATCGATAAAACCCGCGGCAAGTGATTTAACAGCATTTTGAGTACTCCGCCTGGTAACATAAATGATTTTATGAGTCCTCGAGAAGTTTCTACTTCCGTTTCCTACTCCCCCTTGATACGACAACTGGTAACTGACAACTGCTTCCGAATCGCTTTGCCAAGTGTTTGTTTTCAGTATTACAATCCGCATCCACTCGTGATTATATTGGGTTTATAATGATATTTTGGTTATAATTGTAGAGTTTATAGTAGAAACTTGGGTCTACCTTGTAGCAGGACATTAGACATAGAGTAATAAGTTTTAACAACGCGACTAACATGTGATAGAGCGTTGCGGATGTTTTTCTTGCAATGCTGGGCTCAAACGCGTCAATTACCGTCAGTATACCTCTTGGGGTCTGGGTGGACCAGTGTATAGTGCACTGTCCCGCCAAACAGGAGGTGCGAGGTCGAGTCCCGCTCATGTCAATAGGCATGACCCTCCTAGAAAAACTAGGTTGTGGCGTAGGATTTGAAGTCCAACCATTTAAAAAAAGTTCTTCAGTGAAGGAAGCAGAAATAAAGGAAAATCGTACTTCAGGCTGTGACCCGATAGGGTTGTTATAGCCATATAATAATAATAATACCTCTCCCGTAACAGTCTCGTTCGGTAAATTTCGAGCGAGGCTTGATAGGATGATACATGGCCGGAATATCCAAAGGGTTTTCTACGTTTGGGTTTATCTGAATGGATCCACTTTTCATCGCCAGTCAAAATTTCTAGAAATCTTTTGATTTTGGCCATTGGAGCAGTTGTTCCCAGGTGAAAAACGGTGTTCGTCGTCCCTAGGTTTCCGTGCATACGAGACCCTTTGCTTAACTTCCTAATCTTTCCCATAGATTTTCGAAACGATTGCAAATGGCTGATTATTCAGCAAGTTAAGAAATTCTTTAGCTTGTAAATTTTCTAAAATTTTCAGATTTAGTCAAATTTGCAAATTTCTCCTTCTTTTTAAACTCTTTGACAGGCCATCAGGGGTTTCCAGCGGGTTATGATCCAAATTCTAAAATTTCATGACAATCTGATGAAATGAAATTTTTAAAAAAATCCCAAAACTGTAAGTTTAAGGTATTCCCAGACCTCTCACATGCTGTAAAGCAACAGAACTCTGTAAAAACTCTTCAGATCAATCAGCGAGTAGCTCGAGACCCCGTTTATAGCGAGTGACCAGTGTTGAGCAGCGGCGCCAGGACAAGTGTTGGCAAAGGCGCATAATTGATTGATTGAGCGCATTCAGCTGCAGAAATGCACTGTGCTTCATTTGAAAGGCCTCCCCCCCAACATGCCCGTTGCCCGATGGCGTTAAATGAGCGCTCCACCAATGCCACGCCCTCCTGCTCACACTCGAACCCACCGCCCACCGGCCAGAGCCAGGCTGCATACGAATGGTTCGGGGATAAAGTCGCGCCATTTATGCATAAAGCAAGTTGCAGATAAGTACGTTTGCAGGATGGATAAGGAGCAAACCGGGCAGGACTATAGAAGTCGACTCGTCGACTCCGAGAGGACAATGGGGCGGGGGGCGTGGCGGGGGCTTGGCTTGTGCAATGAAGCCAAGTGCTAATATTTCGTGTCGGGCATTTGCCTGTTGCCCGTTGCCTGTTGGCTGTTGGCCGGGATTAAAGTTGCTTGCATAATTTCAGTCGCATAATGAAGACTGGCCGGGGCGCTGCATGCCCCATGTTGCATGCCCCATGCCCCATGCCACATGCTGCATAGAGGATCGTTGGCTTGGCTTGCTTCAAGCTACAGCAACAGGGTCTGTGTCTGGCATTAATAAAAACTTTTCATTCAAACAACGCAGCGCCCCATGCTGCATGCCACATGCCTCATGCCCCTGCCACTCCTGCCCAGGCCCACCGAGCTGAAGCAGAAGATTTAAGCCGAACAGTTGAACCATCATCAAAGTCCACTGATTGGGGTCATTATTAAATAAATTGAAAGGCATTTCACTTGATGTGCGAAGGCTCACACAAGTTACACAAAAAAAGAAACAAGTAGGGAATGATTATTTTCGGAGCGCCGAAGATTTCATACTCTTCTCGAAGATATGGGTAGAAAATTACGAAACTTGGGAGTATGTAAACTTTCAGTCAAATATGTTGAAAAACATGGGAAATATGGGCGAAACCGATTTATCGTTACATGATAGCTATATGATATACTGGTCCGACCCTTATGAAATTTAGTGAAGCGCTAGATAATTACGAATCTTGCGATTTTGTAAGCTTTCAGTCTAATACGTTGGAAAACATTTGAAATATGGACAATGTTTGGTTATATGTGTATGATATAGTGGTCCGATCCTTTTGAAATTTAGTGGAGCGGTAGATAATAATGAATTTTGGAAGTAGGACCGATTTCAGTCCAATGCGTTAACAAACATGGGAAATATGGGCAAAACCAATTTTTGTTGTATGAAAGCTCTATAATATAGAAAAGCGATCCTTATGAAATTTTTTTAAGCGGTAGATAATAACGAATCCTAGGACTGTGTGAACTTTCAGTCCAATATATTGGAAAACATGGAAAATATGGGCAAACCGATTTATGGTGACATGACAGCTATAAGAAATAATGGTCCGAACCTTATGAAATTCAGTGGAGCGGTAGGAAATAACGAATCTTGCAAATTTATAAGTTGTCAGTCTAATACGTGTGAAAACATGGGATATATGGACAAATCCAATTTTTAGTTATATCACTATGATATAGTGGTGCGATCCCTATGAAATTTGGTTAAGCGGTAGATAATAATATATCTTAGAAGTATATAAGCTTTCAGTATAATACGTTAAAAATTATGGGAAATATGGTCAAAACCGATTTATGGTTACACGACAGCTATATAATAGAGCGGTTCGATCCGATCGGTTCCGACAAATGTGCTGACGCATAACCAAAGAGGGCCAAGTTTCATCAGAATAGCTCCTAAACTGAGGGACTAATGGACAGATGGTTGGATAGAAGGACAGACAGACGGACATGGGTCAATCAATTTCTTCAGTCCTCCTGACCATTCTGAATGTGACTTTTTGGTGTCTACGACTATTCCTTAAAGCATTACCTACTTTCGGACAAAGTGAATATACTATTTTCTTTGAAAAAGAGTATAAAAAGAAAAGAAAATAAGGAAAATAAAAGCAAAGCAAAGCAAAGAAAGCAAAAGAAAAGAAAAGAAAAGAAAACAAACACAAAGCGTTGCCCAAGTGCTTCAGCTGTCTTTTGTGGCAACGGAAGAGGCTTCCATTCAATCTTTTAACGTGATAAACGGACTAATGCAATAACAACTGGAGGAGTAGGGGGATGACTCGACTTCGACTCGGAGCGGACTGAATGGACTGGATTCGACTGGATTCGACTGGATTCACTCTATAAAGGCCACTCGTAATCTCTGACTAAATTGGATTGCCAAAATAAGCAGTTGATAATGCTGGGAAAACAAAATTCCTCAAATACAAAACCCATGGGACATAAGGTTTTTTTTGGGTCATACACGGCGTATGAGTGTTATGCAAATGTTCGGGGCGAACTATGGACTGTATTTTAGACTCAGTGAAGCTGGTGAATAAGTACTTTAGATAGACTTTTTGGAAAGAACAATACTCGATATAGATGCTTGAAGAATATTCATTTAGTACATTATTACATAGAATTATGAAAAGTGGATCCATTACAACAACCCCAAGCTTGGAAAATCGTTTGGTTACCCTTGCCATGCCTCATCATAATCATAGCACCAACTGTGTGTGATCTATTTAGAGCTGCTGAAAACGAACGATGCTGTCCCGGGTGAGGTATACCAACGATAATTGACGCGTTTGAGATGAAGGTTGCAAGAAAAACTGCCGCAATTTTCGGATAGACATGAAAAGTAGTCACATGTTAGTCGGGTCGTTAAAACTTACTTGAAAACACTTCGTTGGGAAGTACCATCCCAACCGCCATATAGCCCAGATATTGCTCCTTTTGATTACCATCTTTTCCGATCGATGACCTATGGCTTGGCTGAACAGCACTTCACCTCTTACGAGGAAACCAAAAAATTGATCAACACATGGATGGCATGAAAAGACGAACTGTTCTTCCGAGCTAGTACCCGAAAATTGACAGAAAGATGGTTAAAAGTAATGCCCAGCAATGGGCAATACTATGAATAATCGATATGCAAGCATTTTTTGCTCAATAACGCCTCAAAGTTCGAAAAACAAAAACTTTAACCTTCAACCACGTAAAGAAAGTTCTTCAATGAAGGAAACCAGAAAGAAAGGAAAATAATGCTTCAGGTTTTGACCTTATAGGTCTGTTATAGCCATATTGACTTTCATTTGTCAAACTATTATATATATTATTTTATTTTACGTTAATTTTTGTATATTTTTGAAAAATTTCCTATCCAAAGGATGTTCAATAATTTACTGCCTAACCGAAAGCTAAGCACAGGGTGAGCTGTGCGTCTGCCACCTGCTGGAGTCGAGTCTGGGGTTGGCTCAACTAAAATGCAATTAGTGTTCGCAATATGTCGTAGAGAGGGTCACACTTTATTGACAACAAAATGCAAATGGAGGATGAAAGATGGCGACCACAAGTTTCAAAAATCACTAATGGATTTTTAATACAATAAATAATATGCCGGAGGGAAGCCAGCTCCGAGCTTTGAGTCGACGAACGAATTTCGGGTTGTTGGCCCATAAAAAATAAGCCAGAACGAAGTGGGACCAAAACCAAAAAAAAGAAAGGAATATTCTTGTCATCCATTAAAATGACACAGAGAACGGCAACTACGATAGACGAGGGCGATGACGACGACGACGACGACGACAAGGACAATGTAGTAAAAGTATATTCATATGAGGAAGGAGTTGGGGTCTGGAAAGCGGGTTGTAGGGTGTGGGTTTGTGGGGTATGGGTTCGGGGTGTATCCCCAACGCTTGGAGAAATATGTTTTGGCCTAAAAGCGAAGCGAAGCGTAGGTTGCTTCACTTCTATCGATATAATTGAATAGATGCGCCTTTATTGCCCTTAATGCGTGCCGTAAAGGAACCCCAGTACCACAACCAACACACACACACACATACACACACACACAAAGTGCCACAAAAACCACACACTACCAGCCACACACACACAGACACACTCAAACCCATCGTATCGCTATACAAAGCGAACCGAAGAACCCTGGGAAGTGTTATCAATGCGAGCCTAAGATACTGCTGCCCGTACAATGCCCTCAAAAGTCTATTCAAATTGAATTAGACATTATAAATTATACGTAAATGTAGCCAGAGCAGCTCACTGACAGGATACAAAGGATACAAATGTCCTTACCAATTAGCTAAAATCGTATTAGAGAGACACATGGAAACTGGCAAAGCCTGAAGAAAACAAAAAAAAAAATGGGCAGCACTGGGCGAAACTTATTTTCAGTTTCAAGGGTATCCTTTTTTAACCTTTTTATTGGTGTTTCATGCACATCCAGGGTATAAGTTGTTCGTTTTTACTGTCATTTCAAGCATGAACGAAATCAATAATTCATTAAAATAATGTATGCATAAAGGATGAATATTTATGGCCAATGGATTGGGTGATAAAAGCAACAACTCAGCATAAACTATGCAAATCAACTAAAGACAGACATATATACATATTCATATATGTATAGACATATATATATATATGTATGTGTATATATATAGATACAACTATATAAATGTGTCTGTTCAATTGCATGCAACAAGCCAAAAGCAACAAGACAGAGCGCTGCAGTAGAGTATGCTAGAATGCCAGATACTCTAATGCCAAATGTACATATAATAGGCAATGTTTCCCCAAAGGAAGTTCATACTTCGAGCGTTGAAATTTGTTGTTTTGGAAAACGCTGTATATGGACATTAACTTCCTTAGAACAAAACAAGAAAGAAATCGTTCATATCGATTGTTCTGAAATTTTCAGAATTTGTTTTATAAGATATTCATAAGTATATATAATGTAATTCAAATTATTATGATAAGAATTGTAAAAATTATGAAAGCTTATTAAATTTAAGGGATGCCAAATGTGGATAGGAAAAAAATTTGGATGCCACATTCAACATACTATCAGTAAGCACCTACATACTAAATTTCAGAATTTTGGTTTGAAAATTGTGGCTGCTAGAAACATTCTGTTGCTTTACGGGAAAATCGAGGGGTATGTTAGAATTTTGAAAAACAACATTCTGCAGTTTCTATCCATAATTTTACATACCAAATTTAGGTCAGGTAGCTTTAAAAATGCAAAAGTTATGGCCATTTTATCGAAAATAAAATTTATCGATTATGGGACGAATGGAACGTGGCATCCAAAATCAGAAATAACGATCTAGCCTCTAATATGGGTGCCTTTAAACGCACTGGCATATAAAATCAGAAGGAAGCGTGGCAGACCCCACAAAGTATATATATTCGTGATCAGCATCAATAGCCGATTCGATAAGCCCATGTCCGTCTGTCCGTCTGTATGAAAGTGCCGATCTCGGAAACTACAAAAGCTACAGATTTCAAACTTGGTATGAAGATTCGTGTAGAGCATACGCAGTACGAGTTTGTTTCAAATTTCGGATGACCATTTTCGATAAATTGAACATAACTTTGGCATTTATAGAGCAATCGACACCAAATTCGGTAAATAGGGTCATGACTAGAAACTGCAGCACGGAATTTCCCAAAAATTTTGATATACTCTTCCATTTTCCCGGGATCAGGGTATATCCCCAGTCAAGCGCACTCGACTGCAGCACTCTATCTTGTTCTAGCTGACAGACAAACGGGGGACCATGCACTACATACATATAGGAAACCAATATGCCCCTTGTAACCCTCTTTAATGAGTATAGAATGACTGAGAGGCTCGACTAGCTGCTTGGGTATTGACTGAGTTGAGCTTTGGCAGATTTGAAGCGACTCGGCGAGAAATGGAGACCCCATGGAAAAGTCGCTGAGGAAGAAGAAGCAAAAAGAAAATCTAGCTAAAAAAAAAGCTAAAAGAAGCTGAAAATGCAGCTGAAGGCGCGGGCAAAACAATCAAGGAAGCACTTAACCGAATGAAACACAAGTAAACAAATGAAAGTAAGCAAACACAAGACAAGCCAAACAGCAAATAGCCAAAAAGAATATGGCCAAGAGACAGTCAGTGCAGGGGGGCGTGGCGGGGCGTGGTGGGGCACTGAAAACAAAGCACAACTTTGTAGGGGGTGGGGGTACTCACAATGGGCCTTGGCTTGGCAGCTGGTCAAAACTAAAGCAATGAAATAAAATGCAAAATGAAAATGCAAAATGCAAAATGAAAATGAAAATGAAAATGCATTAAGTATGCAGATGCTGCATGCAAATGGAGTTGGCGTTGGAGTCCGGGACGGAGCTGGCGCCCGAGTCGGAGCCGGAGTCGGAGCCGGAGTCGGAGTCGGCGTGTTGGTAAATAAAGACGCTAACGGCCTTAACGAAGTTGCAAAGCGAAGCCAAACAGTTGGCCATCAAGTTGATACATGGCCATGGAGTTTGTCATTCATTCAGTTATTCAGTCAGTCCATCTGTCCGCCCGCCCGTCTGTCCGCCCGCCCGTCCGTCCGTCTGTCTGCCAGTCGACACATAATGCAACAATCTGTCAGCATTTAAATCATTTTTATGGCAACAAAATGCCAAAGGACAAATATGCAACAGGAGCATTCAGTCAACATATACAAACTAACAAGCTATGCAGAACTTCCAAATACCCTGTAAAAGCACTCTATACCTCAAACTCTTCCTCTATCTATCTATATATCCCTCTCTCCAGTTACATTATCATTAATAGGTAATCGATCCGTTGTCTAACTTTGACATGCATCTCTTAAGTCAAATTACAAAATGCTGTTTGAAAAATGTTTACCCATATATTATTGTAACTGTTTACCAACCCGGGAAACTCATCAGGAAAATGTGTGGAGCACAACAACAGCAACAACAAGAAAATCACAGTTACAACAGCTGTCGATGCGGCTGTTGATGATAATCAGTTTGCGGATGACAACAGTAGCTCCTCTCCAACGACAACGACAGCGGCGACAATGACAAACTGACATTAAAGACCCATCAGAATTTATCAAAATCCGACAAAAATCGCAAAAATCTGGCTAATAGAAAAAGTTGGGAAAATCATGAAAAGCGACAACTGTGGCAACACCAACAGCCCCAACAGCCCCAACAGCCGCAGAAGGCGTCTTTTTCAACAACAATTTCGATATATGTCAAGATTTTTTTTAACGATTTTGAGTTTAAAAACATATATAAAATTTTGACTATATAGCTGAAAAGGTAGTATTAGCATGTAATAACAGTAACACTTAATTTAACTTGCCTTAAACAAATTATAATGGGATGAAATTCAGATATAGAATTGATAGTAGGGCCTCGGTGGACCAGTGTATAGCGCACTGGCCCAACAAGAAAGAGGTCTGGGTTCGAGTCCCGCTTATGTCGATAGGCATGACCCTCCTGGAAAAACTAGGTTGTGACGTAGGACTTAAAATCCGCCCACGTAAAAATTCGATCTTTAGTGAGGGAAGCAGAAAAAAGGACAAATTGTGCTTCAGGTTTTGACCCAATGAGGTTGTTACGGCCATATAAGTCCGTTAGGTTGAAGCTATGTTATTATGAATGCAATAGTATACTTTATCAATAGGCTGGTATAAATAACAATTATCTGGGTGGAACTGTGGTTCATCGTTTTGCCAAATAAGAGGTCTTAAGTAAGAGTCCTACTCATGTTGAAAGCATTATCTGTGTTTTCCCAATTAATGCTTTTATAATCATGGGAGAATACAGCGCCAAATGTCCCATCTCCAATGTTATCTGGGCACAACATCATCCCCATCATTGGAATAAGTTTCATCTGATCAATCAACAGATCGACTGATCATAAAAACTGCTTAAAAACCAATGTAAGAAGCTATCATTGGAAGACTCTTATAGAAGCTCTAAGGATATCGGACATCCTCTGTCGTAGAACTATTTAAAAATACACAACAATTTTCCAAAATGCGGAGAGGAACTGCCCGTACATCTAAATAATAGTCGCAACCTTTGTTAAGAGCTTGCTATTGAAGTGTTCCAAAAGGTATTTACAATTGTAGATGTTTATGAGGTCTTGTACGAGGGTAGATCAGAAGGAAGCAGTATCTTCAGTCATCGGAGGAGTATAGGCTCAACTTTGTACATCCTCTGCAGGTACCTTTTGAGGGGTCTTAGACCCTTCCCTCTATGCACTACCACTTTCTTCAAAAACAGTATAAATGTTATTTCCATTCCACATTTTTCACATTGAGCTAAGCCTTTGCTTGAGAGTACTTTGGGGGGTTTACTATATCATAGAGAGGGTTTACATATCCAGAGAATGTTAGCAACGCTTATTAAGAGCTTGATATCGAAGTGCCCCAAAATTTTATGTATATTGTACAAGTTTATGAGGTCATCTATGTAGATAGATCAGAGAGATGCAGTCTCTTGTCTCTTAGGGAGTCCCACGATCTTATCAGCGTATCGGATGCTGTGCAGATGGCAGCTTTAAGTAGAATATATATAAGCTATATGCCAATAACTGAAAACTTAGGGATTAGCTTGTGTTCATACTTACAGACAGGACAGTCAGAAGGAGATGGACCGACCCCGATCGAATTCTATTCTTCTTCTGTACATCTTCTGCAGGTACCTTTTGAGGGGTCTTAGACCCTTCCCTCTATGCACTACCACTTGCTTCAAAAACAGTATAAATGTTATTTCCATTCTACATTTTTCACATTGAGCTAAGACTTTGCTTGAGAGTCCTTTGGGGGTTTACTATATATAGCAATTTTCTAGGACTTAATCGATTCGAGCCGTTGGCCTTCGGTTGTTTATTAAAATGCGACTTGGCAATGGGCAAAAATGTTCAAAAGTTTCGCAAAGCCAAGCGTATAAATCAAATGCGGCTGGCGTTGATTGCGAATCAATGAAGTCGACACCCCCGATAAGCAAAGGTTCCGTTACCGATGCCGACACCGACATTGACTCCACCTCCATTTCCAGCTCCATTTCCAGCTCCATTTTCATTTCCAGCAACCCGTTGATGTCGAAGCTGTGGCAAAGTGCAGCTGTGCCGCTAATTTACTAACGTTAATTAATGGCAAAAATCGAAAATGTACGAAATGCTTTGAACTTTGAACTTTTGGCCACAATCGCCGCGACAGCGCCACTTAAAGAGCCCTGCCCCCACTCACCCACTCACCCACACACCCACACACCGACTACCCACTATCCACTATGGTGGCAAGTCATTGATAGTAGCGGAAGCTGTATGCCACCCGTTGGGGCACATGCTACACAAAGGAAATGAACACTTTGCACCGTCGAAACCGAAACGAAACGAAACGAAACGAAAGGAATCGGAGGGAAGAATCGGACGGAATCGAAGCGAAGTTGGTTCGATTCGAGGTTCGAAAGTTGCAAATTGACTTGAGGCACAGCCTCTGAGGATGGTGCGGGGACGAGGCACATTCAGCTGGAGGAATGAAAAGGCTTTTAAGCTGTTTTCGGCACGCAATGCCAAAATCACAACCAAGTCAAATTGAAAGCTGAGCAGGTAACACTGTCCTACAGAGTTGAGGAAGGACATGTTTGTCCATTAAATTTTGCCAATACTTCAACTTCTAACATAGAATTTTTCAGAGCGCAATTTGAAAATTTGACAGCTTGTATATATGATGAAAAGAGGTCAAAACACATCATTTTAACCGAGAATTTTGCAATAGATCTTGTCAAAGTTTTGTGTAGGGTATATTATATTCATCCTCCAAAGTTTCTTATTTACCCAAATGAATAATATTGTATATATAATAAAAAGAGCTCGAAACACATCATTTTACCCGAGAATTTTGCAATGGATCTTCTCAATGATTTTTGTAGGGTATATTACATCTATCGACCAAAGTTTCTTTTATACCCAAATGAATTCTTGTATTATAATTTGTCTTTACAATTGTCGAAGCTGAGCATAAGATCATATAGCTGCAATATAAGTGAAACTTAGCCATATGTCCTATCCGACATTGTCTATAAATTATATAAATATCCTAATTTTGAGTCATTTCCTAAGTTATGGAATACACTCGTAATTATGGTGATAAGTCTGGTATATATCAAACTGGTTCTACTAGAATAATATAAAATTAAGAAAACTCAAAGTCCGGCTTTTGTAATATATTCTTACATTTGTGATGTATATCTATAACTTCCATGATCTCAGCGATATTGCCTTTATGTTTTATTTAAGCCTATATTATCTAATTATCTATAGATCCTGAAAATTTCAAAGCAATTGGCAAGTAAATACGAAATATTTCTTCCATGGAGACTGAACCGCACAAGGTCAATGTTTTGAAGGTTAGGACTTTGATATCTCCTACAGAATAAGGAATTTTTAAACTGTCTGTGATCCTATTCCGCAACAACTTTTTAGCTGATAGAATGTCGAAGAGCTTTAACTGAGGAACTTCTGATCTTAGTTGAAAATTAACTAAGATTTAAAGTTCCTCGACTAAAGCTTTCTTGCTTTCTTTTTCCCCAACTGCCAATAATTTGCGGTCTGGTGTTGTTTAGACCAAAGAAATCGAAATAGAAATAGAAAATTTCTTAATTTTTTTTGGGGCAACTTAGCTATATCGATAAAGCACGGCGAGAATGAGGCCAAACGAATGGCCAGCCCGGAAACGGATATGATACACCAAGGCATTTGGGCGTGTGAAGCTGTGAGTGGATGTTCCACTAGCACTCGAGGTCTTTTTCCAAATATTTGATTTGACGCCGGCTAACGTCTAGCTATGGCTATAGCTATGGCTATAGCTATGGCTATGACTATGGCCATGTCTATAGCTCCAGCTATGACCAGACTAATTTTGCATGCAGCGCACAAAAGATGGCGACGAGCCATGGCGACGATATCGAACTTTGCCTAAGCACAAAGGCAGCCACTGAATAGTTGAATTGGCTTTGGCTTTGGCTTTGGCGTTGGCTTTGGACTTGGACTTGGTGGAGTGTTGCCAGATAAGGCATGGACTGGGTGGCAACGGGTGGCAACCGTCGGTAAGTGGCTAGGCTATATCGTCAATGAATGCAGGCACAGTCACGCAGACGATTGATTTGGTAACGGGCCATTGTCACGCCGTATACTACAATCGAGACACAGACGTAGCCGAAAATAAGAAGCAGCTGCCGAAATTTGCATCACACCGAAGTGGCAATGCTCTTACCCCAGGCACTTAGTTGTTTGCCTTGGACAATTCGTTGTACCCGAGAAGTAAGTGTATCAAAAAGGATTTGCTTAAAGTCAAGTAAACAAGTCATGGCGCCCGAGCAGGGACCGTCCATAGTGGCGCCCGAGCAGGGACCATACATATCGGCGTCCGAGCAGGGACCAGAGCTTTTTGAAGAGTGAACTTAATGTCTGTGGACTATCAGCAACACGTACGCATTGGCATTGGCTATTGAAACACACACACACACACACTCCAAGACACACACCAGTACACACACACAGACACACTCATAGATACACACATAGATACACTCAAGCACTCAGGCAGTGTGTGTGTGTGCGTGTGTTTGACCAAATGCAGAATGTTTTTGTTAGTTCGAACACGAAATATTTTATTATTATATATAATTTGCCATTATGATGATTATACGTGTGGCATGTGGATTTCCAGTTCGATTTCGACTGCCCCATACGAGATTCAATACGATTCGATACGTTCTCACAGATTCCATTTGCCTCCTGCCTCACGTTTCTTTTCCCTTCTTCTCGTTGTGTTGCATACTTTATGGCGCCGTTGCAATCACAGCCCGTGCCAAGTGGCACTCCAGACCCAGACCAGTCCATAAACTCAACTAGCTGATGATGTTGTGCGATCGGATATATTTTTCAGGCTTAAAGGAAGGCCCCATTGCACTTAGAATCGGCAATTTAATCGGATCGGGTTACCAGGATACAATTTTTAACACAAAATATAAGCTAGGGAGCTTTGGGGGCCTCGGTGAACCAGTGGATAAGGCACTGTCCCGCCAAACAAGGTGCGAGTTCGAGTCCCGCTCATGTCAATAGGCATGAACCTCCCAGAAAAACTAAGTAGTGTCGTAGGATTTCAAATCCACCCACGTAAAAAAAAGTTCTTCAGTGAAGGAAGTAAAAATAAAGGAAAATAGTGCTTCAGGCTTTGATCGAAAGGGTTATTGCCATACAATAATAATAAGCTAGGGAAACGATTTTCGCTACATAAAAATGCAAAGGGGATTTGTGTTTTAAAAGGGGTTTGCTTAGGTCAAAATCCTGTTTGGAATGTTGGAGATTGATGTGAGGTTACTCTTGATCGAGGGCTTCTTCAGGCTATGCTCTTTGTGTGCGCCTCCAGTTCTCCAGTTCCACATATATTTTTGGACATTTCCCGCTCCTTGAGGACAATTAGCTTCTATTTTTTTCGTTCAGACGAATAAATTGCCCTAAAATGTTACCTACTTTTAGGTGTTCGTATCCTCTGTTATTTGTTCCTTATTTATATAATGCGCTCCACGTGATGGCCCAGGAGGGATCTACCATCTTACCTAAGCTTTTCTCCTATGGCCACACAAGATCCTACAATTCTCCACACTGAATCTAGATAACAATCGGGGCAACCACAATTTCTCGGAATATAAAGTCAGCCACAGCGTTTCCCACAAGTTTTCTTTGAGTTTTCAAATTCAAATATCAACTAAAATTTATCGATTAATTGTCCACAAAATACAACTCTAGCAACAGCGTTGCTTTGGCCACAATTGCACATCACTAGGACAATTTCGATTTCGATAACATCAACCTAGAGAACATGCCTCCAGAACACTTGGGATGTGCCTCAGTCTGCCTCGGCGACTCGTAGAGTGCAGACCTATTTTCAAGCATTCTATTTTCTTTTCTTTTTTTCTTTTTTAATTTATTTTGGGCAATTTTATATTGCCGGAAAAAAAAATCTTTTTTTTTTTGACAAAATAATATTGGAATTTTTTTCCCGTCAATGCCTTAGAAGCACCGCTGAAAATATTCTTATTTATATAAATTCGTATGAATCAAGATCAAGATCTGGTGAATCTTGGCAAAGGATCGACATTGAGTGTGGACAAGTCTATCAATTCCACCGGCTCAACATTGTCCAAGTTGCGATGTATGCAAAAGACTTTATTATAAATCATTACGGATGGGTTTATTTTTTCATCTGCATCATTTCATTTTTATTTATATCATTTCTTTTTTATGGACATTTCTTTTTATATTCATCCTCATCTGCATTTGTGTCTTCAGTATTATCACTATCATCTGATAGTTCTGCGTCATCTATGGCATTTGTACTGTCAGCGTGATCATTGGCATCGACATTAACATCTTGTTCAGCTGCATCATTTCATTTATATCATAATATGCTATTTTTATACTATATATCTACATAATTTCATTTTTATTTACATCATTCTATTAATCTGCATCTGAATCAGCATCCTCATTTGCAATTTCATTATCATCCTCAGTCCTGTTCGATTGGCATTAACATCTCGTTCAGCTGCATTGGCGTGGTCAACATCGCCTGATTCGCTTTCATCTGCAACTTTATATGCCTCAATTCATCTTTATTTACATCATTTCATTTATGTCCACATCATATTTATCTCTATAAGCATCCCTTTTTGCATTTGCATTTATCTTCAGTCTTGTTGGAATCATGGAATTTCCCTGATAAACCAAACTCGGATTCTTATCTACATCATTTCAT
Organism: Phorticella flavipennis; assembly: GCA_037040045.1. Taxonomy (NCBI): domain Eukaryota; kingdom Metazoa; phylum Arthropoda; class Insecta; order Diptera; family Drosophilidae; genus Phorticella; species Phorticella flavipennis. The sequence continues at coordinate 11,376 of JBANCY010000476.1, read as the reverse complement.
TTGATCGGGCGACCAAAAGCTCATTTCAATAGCTATTTGTAATGAAAATATGAAAAGTGTTTTTTGCCCAAATAAAATTGAAATATTTTTTTCCAATAATTTAATTTATATTCTGCTATATTATATATTTTATATTTAATTTTTTGTCTTCTTCTTTTTTAACTGAAGCCCTATCTTCTGATCCATCTTATTCTTTATCATCCTTATCACTTTCATCACTTTATTAGGTGATAAGGATTACCATAATTATTGTAACCTTCACTATTATCACTAAATTTTCCACAGCATTGGCATCTGCGTATGTCTTAAACTACATATAATACATATATATCTTCATTCTTACCTGCATCTGGATCGTCAGTATTATCATTATCATCTGATACTTCTGAGTCATCTATGGGATCTGCACTATTTCATTCTTATCTACATAATTTCATTTTACCTAAATCATTTCATTTTTATATTCATAATTTCATTTATATCTACATCATCCTATTAATCTGCCTCTGCATCCCTTTTTTGCAATTTCATTATCATCCTCAGTCCTGTTCGATTGGCATTAACTTCTCGTTCAGTTGCATTGGCGTGGTCAACATCGCCTGATTCGCTTTCATCTGTAACTTTATATGCATCAATTCATCATTATTTACATTATTTCATTTTTATTTACATCATTTCATTTATGTCCACATCATTTCATTTTCATCTATATCATATTCATCGGCATTTCTATAAGCATCCCTTTTTGTATTTGCATTTATCTTCAGTCTTGTTGGAATCATTAGGCTCCCCTGATAAACCAAACTCTTAAGTCGGAACCGTCAGCAATTGGAACGTCTAAAGGAAGGCATTGCCCGGAAGTGATTAGCTTTGACCCGCATGAGATTTGTGTTCTATCAGGTCAACGCGAGACCTCATACATCTATAGATACCCGCCAAAAGCTCAGAGAGCTTGGTTAGGAGTTTCTGAAGCATCTAGCTTATAGTCAGGATATCACACCACGTGATTACCATTTATTCCTGTCTATGGCGAATGTTTCGGCTGGTGGAGAATTCGCCCTTCAAGAGAACCTGGTGAAGATCGACTGTCCCACTTTTGTGCCAATAAAGAGACTAATTTCTATGCGAGGGACATAATGAAATTACCTTCCAAAACGGCAACCAATTCTCTAGCAAAATGGTGCACATTTCTTGCGAATTTGCTTGATTTGGAGTCATTTGGAGCTCAGCTCTGTAAATAGTAGTTGTTTTTTATGGTAATATCATTATTCAAAATCTGTTTATCAAGAATTAAAAGAATTAAAAAAATTATATTAAACGTTAGCCAAGTATTTTATTCACATATCATGATTAATTCAGGGTGCTGGAAGAAAAGAGAATTTAGAGGAATCGGAATGCTATCAGGAAGGAAAGGAAAGGCGGATCGAGTGGGTGGTATTGCTTGAGTCTTCTGGTCGACAGGCTGTAATCCAGTAGGTTGGCGGTCAGCGTGTTTCTGGAGACTCCCAAAAGTGACTTACGAAATGCTCAGGGAAGAAATAGAGATTAATAATGGCATGTTCCTTAATCTGTAAGGAATTAATCTATTAGTTTTTGGTTTATTATTATTATTATATGCCCATTACAACCCTATCGGGTCACAGCCTGAAGCATAATTTGTCTTTGGTTCCTTTACTTAGCTATAGACTGGTTCACTGAGATCCCCAGTTTTCAATTTATCATAATAAAACATGATACAAAGCATTCTATTGTAATTGTCATAAGAACAAAATACGGCTGTCATAGAAATAGAATTTGGCCATAGTTCCCATAGTTTTTTGGCTATGGCATTGAAATTTGACAGGCACCTACATTTTTTTACTATCTATTGTTATACTAAATTTCAAGAAAATCAATCGTTGCTCAAAAAGATGCTCCACGTTATATTCCTTATATAGAAATCATTATTGACCCACCATGGGGCCATATTGTTTAGTTATTATACCCCGATCCCATTTGGGAAGAAAGGTGTAATGGTTTTGTGGGAATCAATAGCCGAGTCGATATAGCCATATCCGTCTGCCCGCCTGTATGAACGCGCCGATCTCGGAAACTACAAAAGCTACAGACTTCAAACTTGGCAGGAAGATCCATGTAGAGCATACGCAGTACGAGTTAGTTTCAAATTTCGGATGCCACGCCCCATTCGCTCGATAACCGATGAAAACGATTTTCCATATAATTGCCATAACTTTGGCATTTATAGATCAATCGACAACAAATTCGGTAAATAGGGTCATGATAAAAAACTGTAGAATGGGATTTCCTAAAATTTTGATACACTCCTTCATTTATCCGCAAAGTGACGAAATGTGTATAGCAGTCACAATTTACCTGCAAGAGTCATGAAATTTGGTATGTGGATGCCCATAGATACCATGCAGAAGGTGTCATCCAAAATTTTGTTCCGTCCCAATTTGGTCCCCCCTAAATTAAATAAGTGCTCATATTTTCTACAATTCTTATCATAATGGTTCGAAGTCGAGCACTCTATCTTGTTTTATTTAGTTTTAATAGCATAATTTCCAGGTCTGCCAATCCCCCTTACCCTCTAGAGCCAGTTTTACCATGGAGATCATTGAGTGACGTTCAATTAAGCCCCTCTAGCGGCTTACCATGATCCTACGCCAAGTTATTATGTGTTTTTTTTTTACTTTTCTGATTGACGGCAAACATTTTCGAGGCAATTAGCATGGATTATCACGGATTTCGGAATTGTCATTGACTGTGACGATTTTGAGATGCACGTCAAGTTGGCTGCAGCGAGGCGAAGTGACTTCGTGCATAAATTAAGCAGCTTGCAACAAGGAGTGGTCTCTCATCGAGTGGGTTTCGAGGGGGGATTGGAGTGGGTCTAAGGCTTGGTCTGAAATGAACTCAAGTTGCACTTAATTAACTGCAATAAGAAACTGAAATTAACCCCGAGCAACACCCGCTGCACCCACACGCCGCACCGCTCCGTCTCGAGGCGGAAACTTTTCGCGAAGCTGATTAACATAATGAAGTTGCAGATAATGATGATAAGTCCAAGTCTTCGTGGTTCGAGAGGGGGCAGGAGGGGGTGTGGCAAGTCATAATTCGGTTAGCTAATTTGCATCGTTAGATTTGAATGGCGTCTCCCTGTGTCTCAGGCTACAATAATTGCGTTAATAATTACTAATGGGCAATCAGTCGCATGTTGCGCAACATGCTGCCACATGTTGCCATAGTGCTAGCAACATGTTGCCACAGGATGCACGAAACACAACGATTATTTGCCCAATTGGCAAACGTTGCGACTTCGTGCCCGAACACATCCTTTCGAGTGCTTCGTGTCCGTTGTTTCGGTTGCCGTTTGGCTTGTGGCACAACCGGCCGTATGGCAGGCAGTGCTCGTGCGGCAACGGTGGTGGCAGCTGTGCCACAACGTGGGGCAACAACAGCAAAAAATTTAAGCTCCTACAAAACTGAGCAAAACTGAGTTCGAAACGTCCAAGTGATCTGGTTGTGAAACACTAAATTATCCTAAACAGGATACAGGATGCTGCCACGCCACGCCACGCCACCAGGCCGCCCCCCAGCCACGCCTCACCTGATTTGCCACCTGCCACATTATCGAGTGGCGCCCTTCAAGTAATTGTTTTAGTTAACTTTTTAAGTACTTGCAAAGATAATTAAAATTAATTGCTTTCAAGTGCAGTTTTGATTATTGAAAACTTTCCGGTTTTTCGAAGCAAAAACAAAGCGTGCCAACTTTCGGCTAGAGCCAAAAATTTAGATAATCAAATCTAATTTTGAGTCAAGCAAAGCTTGTTCGCGAAAATTTCACAAAACTTGTATTGTATTATGGCAAATCAAATAGTAGGTTCTTAAATTTGTTTTGCTTAAAGCGGCGCCCGAGCAGGGACTGGTCAAAGTGGCGCCCGAGCAGGGACTAAGCGTTGAGGAAAGAGCTTCCTTTTTGTTTAGTTTAGTAAAGTAAAATGATTAATAAATCTCACGGTCAGTGTTATCTGAATTATTAGCAACTGGAATTAGTCTTAAAGGTTTTCTTTTGTCGAACTTTAAGGCTTTATCGAACAAAAACAACGGTTACAAAACGATAATTCAAAGTATTGCCTACCGCTAGTTACTACTTTTCCCACATTCCTAACAATTTTCTGATACCAGCTCGAAAGAGCAGTTCGATTTTTAATGAGATCTATGTATAGATGCATTTTTTTGTTTCCTCGTAAGAGATAAAGTGCTGATCCACCAGGCTATGAGCCATTAATCGAAAAACATGGAAATCAGAAGGAGCAATTTCTGGGCTACATGGTGTTGGGGTAGGACTTCCCAACGAAGTGTATCCAAGTTTTAACTTTCCGACTAACATATGGTCGTGCTACAATATTACTTTTTCATATCTATCCGAAAAATGCGGACGTTTTTCTTGCAATGCTCGGCTCAAACGCTTCATTTGTCGTCAGTATATCTCTCACTTGATAGTCTCGTTCGGTCAGCAAATCAAAAAAAAAACACAAACAGCTAGTTCCACCACATAAGTTTGGAGCTATCGATGTTCCACTTACCCCTCTATGAAGAGGCATGCCCGACTGTTGACAAGTCAACTTCCAATGATACGGACAACTATTGGTGCGTGTGACACGAATCTTCATCGAGTAACGCCTTCAATTCTTCGTCTACGAACTTTTCCGGCTAACCGGGAGGTTCCTTGTCATCAAAACTCTGCCCTTCCTCGAGTCGTTTATCCTTTTCTCATCAAATCGTCGCCCGAGCAGAGACTGTGCTTTATTTGTTGCTTATTTACAAGCAAAAATGCAATGTAAATCTCAGTGATTTCTGAATTATTTCAGACTTCAATTGTGGAGCTCAAAATGTCTGCCTTCCGGGAGTCGTTTAGCCATTATCATACTCCAATTTAACACTCAAATTCCGTATAAAGTTTCAGTGTCAATTGCAGTTTTCAATTTCATTGCCTCGTGCCAGAAGAGCAGCAGGAGGCAAGCGGCAGGCGGCAGTTGTTGTTAAAATTTCAAGTATTTCCGGCTGTATCTATAGACCTGGCCCGCCTGCAGACGAACGGACGGACGGACGGACAATAAGTTGAGGATGGGCAAAGATGCAAAGTAGAAGTCGGTATACAAACGGCCTTTTTAGCATTCCGCGCATTTTTCAGCACGCAAAGCGAAAACGGAGCAGCTTTACAAACAGAGCAAAATGGCAAAAGGCAAATGGCGAAATACAAGAAAAGAATCCAATGCAAGGTACATAGCACCCCCCACCCCCCAGTCCCCAGTCCCCAGATCCCATACCATACCAACCCCCATCCCCTAGAGGTGGGTGCTCGTTTTGGGGGCAACAAACGAAATGTTACTTATCCTTTAAACGGTTAAGAACTGGATTACAACAAGGGGTAGCTGTGCCACACTGGGGGCGGGTTGAGCTCTTGCTCTTGCTCTTGGATTAGGTCTGACATCAAGCGTAGTTCCGAGTCAAAATACCTGAGAAATTGAACTGGAAAACAAGACGACAACAAGCGCAACAGTTCTCGGAATTAATACGCGGCTTATATCTGTAATCCTAGTAAGACTTCCTGCTCTCATTTTTGTATTCCTTTTCAAGTGGAAACCCCCCATGTGAACCAGCTTTCCCCCCTGCAGAGCAAACCAAAAAATGGTATATTGAATCAGCTATATGAACAATAGACACGCTTTAAGGGTTCCTAAGTGATTACTTCGAGATAGAAAAGATAGATAGACCTTCCCGTCTACTGGACCAATTTAAACTAAAAGTAATTTCACAAAAATCTTTTAAGCAATTTCATATAGATAAATGAAAATGATGCTGTCAGACAAGCGAAACGCCACTAGGACACGCTTTGTCGGCCAAAAAGGACTTGGGCCAGGACCAGGTGAGCCAAGACCTCCTCCGAAAGCCGTTCTCCGTATGGCACAAAATGCTGCGCATTGTTTATCCTTTGCCCAAACCCAAAACCTGGTGCAAACTCGTCTGTGCAAACAGCCCAAAAATTTGAAAGTGAAATCAAACAATGCGAAAATAACTTGAAAACAATGTCAAGTGGGTTTCCTTGGGTTTTCTTCTTCTTAGTTTTGTTCTTTTTTTTCTTTTCTTTGCACAAACTCTATGAAATATTTGCACCAAGAAAAATGAGCTACAAGTTTGCAGTTTTTATTTAACTTGTAAATTTCTGCAGTTTCTATGGGGTACAAATTTATTTTGCCACAAACACAAACTGTGATTTGAGCAAATAATTTGTTCATTTGCTAGAAAGTTTGCGCCAGAAGCAACCGACTGAAGACAGCTTTCCTCACAGTTTATTTTGTTGTGAAATTTATTTGTATACAAACTTACTTTATTAAATACATAGGAAAATATTCAATTCCAACATCAAATTTATTGCACAAAATTTGCACACAATCTAATTTGTATAATGTATATAATTTAAACAATTAAAATTAAGATATATTTACATTAATTCATATAGATTTGAGAAATTCTAATTTGTGCAAACCTTGGGAAATATAATTTGACCAAATAATTTGTGCAAAATATTTGTGCAAATTTTAGAACACAACGACAAATTCTAATTTGTGCAAACCTTTGGAAATATAATTTGACCAAATAATTTGTGCAAAATATTTGCACAAATTTTAGTGCGAACGCGTTTGCAAGAGAAGTTTGCACTAAATGCGACGACACAATTCAAGGTAGTATTCTGCACAGAAACGTTTGTTGTCAAACTATTATTTACACAAACTTAAAATATATTAAGTATTTTATTTGTATATTTAATTTGCTTTAAAAATGTGCACAAACATGGCATAACCTAAGAAGTAAAAATTATACAAAAAAATATGACAGCTGTAATTGATTTTATGTATTTCTGCAAGATATTTGGACGAAGAGAGAAAACTAGAGAGATTTGCACAAGTGGCATATGACAAATTAGTTTGTTGGCAAACATTTGTACACAAATTTTAAAAAATTATTAAATTAGCATATCTGATATCTCAGCCAATGTGACTATTACTCATAAATTATTTGTCAAATTTTTTTTGACAAATTTTTATTTTTGGATGTTCTCTGAAGTTCGAAATTGAAATTTGTGCAAATAGTTTCCTTTCTTCAAATAAATTGCTATTAAATACTTTTAACAAATAACCCATAGTACGAAAATTTTATTATTACGAGCATTTTATTTTTTTCCAAAAAGTTTGCGCAAATAATTTGCCATGCGAAAATTTTTGCTTTTGATGTACAAAGCAACAATTTTACAAAATTAATTTACAAATGCGAAATATATTTGCACAGAGACAAAGTTTCGAGGAAAAAATTGCCATTTTCTAGGCCGAAGCGAATCGCATAGAAGGGCAGCTTAACCCCTGCGGGCTTGGCTCGACTTGTGCCCACTGTCAACATGACAATTGATATTTAATTTTACCGCTTTGAACTTTTTGACATCATTTTGAAACTTTTGATTTTGGAAAAAAGAAAGAAAATTTCATAATATAGCGTTATTAATTTAACTTTTTCGGAACTGTAAACAAATTTCTTTTGTTTATGTTGGAAATTCATGAAAATTTTTAATTATTTTATTGTTCAGTTGAAATATTATATTGATATTTAACCAGAGATCAAAGCTATTTACACTTTTTGTCCAGTTTTCAGGTATTATATTAAAATTTGCAACTTTTTGTTTAACTTTTGGGAAATTTCCCCATGAATATTGCCTTTTTTTCTCGCAGTGTATACGCATTTTGAATTTGTTTTGACGTGACCAAAAAGGACTTTTGGCTTCATCTTTAGCTTTGGCTTTGGCTTCGGATTTGGCTTTGACTTTGGCTTTGGCTTTTTCCAGCTGCTTGTCGCCCGCGTCTGGAGTCCTTTTGTCGCTGCAACCGCAACTGTTGCGGTGACACTTTTGTTGCTTTGAAGCGCCAGGACACTTGAGTCAAGTGCAGGAGGCCGCCTGAAGGCGGGCCAAAAGGCTCCGATGGCTGGCAACAGGCGACACTCGCGATATTCCAAAAAAAAAAAGAAAACCTGAACCCGAATCCGAATCCGAACCCGAACCCCCAGCCGCAACACAAGCTGAACCTGAACCGTGAAGCTACAGCTCCAGCTCCTTCTCTTGCTCCAACTCGAGCTTCAACTCCTGCTCCAGCTCCTGCTTCAACTCCTGCTCCAGCTCCAGCTTCAACTCCTGCTCCAGCTCCTGCTTCAACTCCTGCTTCTGCTTCAACTCTTGCTCCAGCTTCAACTCCTGCTACAGCTTCAACTCTTGTTCCAGCTCCTGCTCCTGCTCCTCCTCCTGCATCTGCTCCTGCTCCTGCCCCTCCTCCTGCTTCTGCTCCTGCTCCTGCTCCTGCTCCTGCTCCAGCTCCTGCTTCAACTCCTGCTCCAGCTTCAACTCTTGCTCCAGCTTCAACTCCTGCTACAGCTTCAACACTTGTTCCAGCTCCTGCTCCTGCTCCTCCTCCTGCTTCTGCTCCTGCTCCTGCTTCAACACCTGCTCCAACTCCCGCTCCAGCTCCAGTTCCGTTGTTGCCATTGCTGCGTTTCATCGCACTGTCAACACAAGAGCCAAAGCGACGCGGGCAGGTGAATGATACGGCCACCTGCCGCCCACTTGCTCCATGTCCCTCCCCCTGCTGATGTACCCCCCCCCCCCCCAACTTCCTGTTGGCCGTCGTCGTCGTCGCCGCCAAGTAAAAGTTAACTTAAGCAGCTGCCAAGTGACTTGAAAGTACTTGAGCGCATCCTTAAGCAGGATATCAACTGGCAAAAGCGTTGAAAGGACCAACAGAGACAGTCTCAGTGTATCTGTGAGTGTGTGTGTGTGTGTGTGTGTGTGTGCTTTGAATGCATGTTGCAAGTAAGCGTGCAACAAGCTTGGCAATTGCCAAAAGCTGCACTAGCAAATATCCTGTAAAATGTTGCTCCAAACAGCTCAAAGAAGTATTCCTTGAAGTGAGTTTCTTTTTTAGTGCCTCAAATGAAAGCTATAGATTATGCCTATAAAAAGTGCCAGACAAAGTTGCTCGACTATAACATACCCTGTAAATAAGCGACCACTCACATTAGTATCGTCTGCCTGCTTGAAAACTTAAACCTAGTTTACGACTTAATTTTGGAAGTTTGATTTGTAATTCAAAAATCGGCCTGAAATCGAGAAAAATCTTAACATGAAACGGAAAATTTTCATATGGGGCAAATTTCAAATTTTCATATCTTGGTCAAAACTTCACCCATTTTGACATGACATACCATTTTAATCATGATTTTTGATTCCAATTGGTTCTACATTCAAATATTTTTCATATTATGAAAAATTTTTTTTTCGAAATTTTTGGGATTTTGAGGTAAGGGTCCCCCCTGTGTTTCGAAAAAATTTTGAAAATTAAAAACACGATATTTTCATTTTATTCCATTTCTGTGATCAAAATAAGCATAAAAAACTATTTGAAAACTTCGGGAAATGAGTTTCATTTTTCACCCAAAAATCGGCCTGAAATCGAGAAAAATTTTAACACGTTAAGCAAAATATGCCCAATGGGCGTATATTTCAGTCCATCAAAACTTAGGCAAAACTGCACCGATTTTGACATGTTATACCAATTCGTTTTGACAGACAGACTTTATTAAATTTGCGAAAAAATTTTTTTTTAAATTTTTTGGAATTTGAGGTAAGGGTCCCCCCTGTGTTGTGAAAAAATTTTGAAAACTAAAAACTCAAAATTTTAATCTTATTCCATTTCTGTGATGAAAATAAGCATAAAAAACCATTTGAAAACTTCGGCAAATAAGTTTCATTTTTGACCCAAAAAATCGCCTCAAATCGAGTAAAATTTTAACATTTAAAATGAAAGATGAGTTATGGGGTATCATAACTTGGTCAAAACTGCAGCGATTTTGACTTGTCATACCATTTTGTTCATGATTTTTGATTCCAATTCGTTCCACATTCAAATATTATTCATTTCTTGAAAAAAAATTTTCGAGCTGTTATCCGAAAGATGGTAAAACTAGTGGTTAGCCATGGGCAATACTTTTAATAATCGATTTGTAGCTTCTGATTTCGAGGAATAAGCTTTTTATAATATATTTTCTACAGAAACTCTTGGCCGCAATAATTACAGGGTATATAAAGCACATAAGAAAAAGGTAATTCTAGAACTTAATTCATCAAAAGATACAAGCAAAAGTAACCAAAATCGGCCAAATTATGATCATATACAGCCTGTTGTAGCCAGCACGTTGCACATATCTGTAGATTATTCTTTCTACAGGGTATCTGCGGATGCAAAAGTAGTTTTGTCAAGACAGACACAAAGTTGTAAACGGGCAAATCTCAGCCAATGTCAAAGGGCCAAAGACAAACAGAGGCACGCATGCTGTGTGTACGAGCCACACTTACAGATGGAGCCGGGAGCACTGAGCAGGGAGCCGGGGAGTCCGGGATGTGTCCGCATTCTGGACCCACCCACCTAAGGCGCTGGCACCGCCTGGCGCACCCCCTGTCCCCAATACCCTACAATCTAGCTGGTGCTGTCGAGAGTTGGTCGCGACCGCGTTGGCAGCACGTTGTGGCCTTTTATTAGATACGTGCTGTATCTCTGTTTACCAACTTTGATGGTGTTAATGCCTTTTGTTCTTGTTGTACTTGCCCCGATATACATCTATGTCAACCAGACGATACACACACACACACACGTACACCATGCTACACGCTATGTGCCACATGCCACATGCCACATGCCACTTGGCTCTGTTCGGGGAGGCATTTGGGCCTGGGACATTGCCTCGAAAGGGGCATAAAAAGTGCAGCGTATGTGTTTTTCCTCGGCCAGCGGGGCGTGGCGGGGGCTGCTGAAGGGTGGGTAGGGGGAGTGTGGTAGTGGGGGGCTTCGCAACAACCTTGACTGTTTGCCTGGCTACAAAAAAGTTGACTTTTGCGACAGTTTTAGCTTTAATTTTTGTGCCAGTCAAGAAACAGCGAGAAAAAAGCTAAACTAAACTGTAATTAAAAGTGCAATTCAAGCATTGTTACAACAACTGCTACAACTACAACAACAACAACAACTTGCCACAATGCTCCGCCCACCAACAACAACAACAACAACAATCCGCTACAACAACACTCGCAGCACATTAAAAATTCAACGGGAATTGTATTTGAAACCAATCGGAGGTCACTCAGTGCTGCCAAATTGTCGCACAGAGGCGTAGTCCAGAGGGGGCAGCGGAACCAGAGAGCTACACTAGTCGGCATAATTATTTTGACGAAACCTCTTTTTGACTTTTCAACTTGTCTGAACTTGAAATCGTCAAATA